>NNCF01130963.1:197930-217667 GCA_002313205.1 Laupala kohalensis | reverse complement strand
CAGCAATGGCGTGATAAAGCACAAGACGAATTTAACTTTTGTTAAAATCAATAAATTCTTTTACTTTGTAGAAGCACTGGTGCAGGAGGTAGTTTTTAACCGCGGATTTGAAGATATTCAATTTCATAATGTCTTTTATATTCATGGGCAGGGAATTATATATAACGATTTCCGAGTGATATGGTCCTTTTTGGCAAAGAGTGGTTGACACTCTAGGGTTATGAATATTACTACTATTGCGAGTATTGTGTTCGTGAACGAAACTGTTTCGTATAAAGCAAGGGTGGTGCTTCAGTAATTCGGTCTTAAAAAAGAAGACCGTTTCATAAATATAAATGCAGGGAAGTGTTAAGATATTTAATTTCTTGAATAAAGGTTTAGAAGAGTTTCGAGGGTGAGATTTACAAATTATCCGAACTGTCCTCTTCTGAATTCTGAAAGTTTGAATATTCTGACCGGTATTACCCCAGAAGGTAATGCAATAACGTAAATGGGAGTAAACGTTTGCAAATATACGCAACGGGAAATACGTTGTACTAACTGCGTTAACAGTCAATACGTTTTAGTACAAACAGTTTTAGTACTAACACTCAGTTTAGTTAACAATCATGTCAGTTAGTACAACAAACAGTTTTAGTACTAACAGTCAATACGTTTTAGTACAAAAAAGAAAAACAGGACCACCTTCGACTTCCGCTTGTCAGTAGTTCTATCAAATATTTTCTCCCTATGTGCCCTGGAGCCGCCACAACTCTCGTTCCAGCCTCGTTGGAGTATATGAACCACTGAATGAGTATATGAATTATGCTAAAGTATGTAATTTATTGTCAAAAATACGTTTTACGACGTGTAATAATAATATTTATTTGTTCTAGGAAAAGCCTGCAATCATTTGGATGGTAGGTAAGTTCCATTGTCATATTACGCGCCATATGTTTGATTTATTTCTACTATCAAAATTTGTACGTAAAATAGAAAAGAAACACCGAACAAAATATTTAAAAAAGACATAAAATATACTTTTCAAAAACTAATTAGGTAGCTTGTTACCGACGAAGTAAAATCCTTTCAGTAACTGTTATACTGGGATGAAATCACATTCAATGACTAAACCAACATATTTTCACTTACTTTCCTTTCTTTTTTTTTTGATGATTACTATATTTATTTCGTGTTTTACTACGACACAACGTTACAACTCGAGATTGAAGTCGCCGTCAGGTGTAAACAAATTGTAACAAGAAACATTAACACAGCAAAAGAACAATTGAACATGGTTAAACAAATAACTCAAAATGTCTATAAAAAGCATAAATCACACAAATATGTTATAAAATTGTATATTAAATACTCGATAGCAGAAATGCAGTTTGTTAGGTATTTTGAATATGTAAGTTGGTTATTGTGTACGAGTTGTAGCAGATATTGTGTCGGGTAAATGCGTAACTTAAGCTTCGAGGATAGGAGGAGGGAGAAAGTGTGTATAGTTAAAATGTGGAAAAGTTAATAAAATATGGACATTTGAATATAAATAACATACTTATAGAAGCGCAAAAGTTTGAAATTATGCAACGAAATTATATTTGAATAATGTGAACTCTAGTATTGATGACGAAACTGTTCACAATTTATTAAGCAGATTCAAACGTGATGTTAGAACAATAAAATACATTAACTTGGGCATTAAGGACGCTTATCTAATGCACGTTAAATCATTCACTAGATTTGCATACGTTGTTTTGAAAGGAACGCCTATTCCGGAAGCTAAAAGCATTTATTATCGTAGTTATCCGTGGGTAATATTTATAAGAAAGGAGGTCAAAGAATGTAACAAGTGCAAAAATACGGGACACTTCACCTGGGGCTGTATATAAGAAATGTTTACTCCAAGGAGACAAGAAGATACAAGTATTTCCAATGTGTTGGAAAAAGGTTCAGAAATGCAGACACTGTGCGATGGCGAAAACGCTGAAGGGTGACGCAGACAATGACCAAACGGGGGAAGGGGAATATGGAGCAAAAGCTAATGTCGGCGTCACAGCGGCGGAACCGAAGGACAAAAGGAAAACAACAAGAAAGGTGAAAGAAAGTATAAACCAGGAAGAAGAAGTGTGCATATCCTGAAAGAGATGAGTTAACTCAAAGTGATAAAACTAATAACGTGTAAAGTTGTTCAGAATATATGATCATTGAACAAGGGGGCAGGAATATAATAGGAAGTGAATCGAGAAGAAGAGCTTTTAAGAAAACGAAATGACATAGACACAATAGAACATAACACTTAATTAAACCTGAGTGCTAGCGTAGATAGGAGAGACAGTGAGACCTTAGAAGATATGAGAGAAATTGAGAGTCTAGTAGCAACAAATCTGTTAAACATGATAACGGCAGGAGAAAGATAATACTTCATGAAAGTTGTAGGGGAATACGTAAAAGAACCAGACAATTCGATACCTATTTTACGGTTAATGGAATAAAAATTAGTTACAATAAATCAAAAACAACCGCCGCTGGGTATAAGAGGGCAGGGCCCTGGGCTGGGGATAATAGAGAATATCAAGATTTTTTCTTTTTTAAAAAGCACAATGAAAAAGGAAAAAGCAGTTTAATTAGAGTGAAGGTTATGCAAAATGTAAATAACTGACCAAAATATTCAGCAAAGTTAACAAATTTTATATAAAAGTATATTCATCAAACCTGTACCTTATACATTTATTCTCTAGTAACCATTAATTTAAGTTGTATATATGAGACAGAAAAATAAATACTTGTCCATTTTATCAAAACGCAAGACGCCGATATATTACTGCTCCAGGAAGTGGAATGGAAGACTTCAATTTAAAACCTGGCTTCTATAATATTTTCAACCAGGAGGTAAGAAAAAGAACTGCAATTATATTTGAAAAATGGAATTTATATAAGTAATGTAGTAAGGCTAGCAACATGTAGAGGTGTTGCATGTGTTGTAAATGGANGGCTTCTATAATATTTTCAACCAGGAGGTAAGAAAAAGAACTGCAATTATATTTGAAAAATGGAATTTATATAAGTAATGTAGTAAGGTGTTGCATGTGTTGTAAATGGTNCATGTGTTGTAAATGGAATAACAGTAGTAAATGTGTACGCTCCGCCAGGAAATAACAATCGCAATGAACGAAAACAGTTCTTTTCTGAAGATCTTGAATTGTTACTTGCAAACAGCAAAAATAAAATTGAAATTGGAGGAGACTTTAATTGTTTGTAAGTAAAACAAGATGGTTGAGGTACTCCAAATTACTGTCAAGCACTGTAATATGTTGTAATACAAATAAAACCCTGTGATGTATGGGAAAAGAAGAGAAATGGTATAATATTTACGTTTGCGATACAATATACGCGGTCACACTTAGGGCATTTTTACATATCTCCGGACATACTGGACAAAGTAAATGTACGTCGATGCGAATATAGTTTTATTTTCGGACCATCGTGCCATCAGTATGAGATTGGCCTTGACAACACAAACAATACAAAGGGGGCATCTTATTGGAAGATGAATCTGACAATTCTTTCACATGATATATCAGAGAAGTTTAAAGAAACATTGGTGAAAATGCATTGTACATCAATGAGAAGATCAATGGATGTTTTACGAAAGCTTTTCCAATGAAAAGATCTGTGAGACAAGGGCGACTTTTATCAGTAGCCCAAGAATATGGAAGATAGGGTAATGGAGACAATAAATGCAAGTAAAGTAGAGGTTGGAACTGAAGGAATGTTTTAAAATATGTGGGATAGGTTAAAAGACATGGAGCATTAATTGGTGACGGAAGATAATTTTTTTTGTGGGGATTTAAGGGCTTGTCAACAACATGGTCATTAGAACCCATACGGAAGATCGAAAGGATGTCACGGAAGGGAGAGAAAAACCGAAACAGAAACAAAAGAAATCTGGGTGAAATGTATTAATGGCGAGAAAGAATGAAAAAAGGGCTGTGCCAAGGAGAAACATCTGAAAAATTGATCAAGATAATGATAATATATGACGCACATGATAAGTGTTCTAATGAGACGAAGGAATCAGAATGTGCAAACTGTAGGATATGTAATAAAAGGAGTGATCATACATCGAATTACATATTGTGCTCGCAGCAAAATAAATTTATGTCATCAATGGACTATGGAATTTTAAGTCGTACAACAAAATCTGAAAAGAAATTTATTGGCGTCGCGAGAAAAAATTTAAAGAAGGGACGATACGACGTAGCATGTTTCTGAGAGTGCTATTTGGGCTGGAAAAACGTCAAAATGAACTTTGTTACCGAGTGATAGAAGAAAAAGATAGCTGGACGAGCATATTTGTTTCGGTTAAAAAATGGAAGTGTTACGTCATGCACAAGGTCACGTGTTGCTCCAAATACAGTGACATGTCGTTCGGGAAAAGATGGGGATGATGTAATACTTATGACTAGGATTGTACACATGGTACTGTGAAAGTAAAAGTCTTGATACGAGAGAATCACCAATAAAAATGTATTGATAAGAATGGAAGATCTTTTCTGTGGGGTAACAAGGATAAAAAACTCAACGGAAAATGATTGGAAAAGTTATATTTGAAAATGGTCTTAGGATTGAAAATAAGATGTATGAGTATATTTAAAGAAAGCAGAGAGATTGATCAATCTGTAGTTGGTCCTATGTTTGACGTGTGTATTACTCATCATGTATGTATAAATGGAAAAAAATACTCCTTTTTGGCAAAGAACATTGTTTTGTGGAGCCTTTAGTTGTAATTTTTTATGATAATGTAAAAACACAGTGAAATTATAATTTGTGTATGGTGTGATAATTTAATTCTGTTTCAGATAAATATAACGAGGTGGTTTATAATACTATGCGTCATTTTAGTTCCGTGATGAATTATTTTTTAATGATTGTATTAACTAAAACACATTGAACTTGTAATATATGAGTGGTACAAAAGTAGGTAGAGCGTTGAGCTGCTGGTTGGACAGCCAAAGTTAGACCCTATATGGTGCGGGATTTTTCAACAAACATCAACGTCCATGCTGACTCATAAGATACTCAAGAAGCTGTAAAATTAGTGCCGGGTCTATCCTGGGGTCAAACAGACCTGAGCAAAGCGATTGCTACATCTGCACGTCCTTGGTCCGCGGCTTAGCCCTGAATTACATGGTACACCTTACGTTCCGTTGAGACAGTTTTCTTTCAATTTGTATTATAAACGTCAAATTTATACATTAATGAAATTATTCTTCGTATTTTTTAACTCACGATCGCGGTTAACGGTAAAATTTATACTCGGTTTTTCTTTCGAAAATCGGGTCTTTAGTGGATGAAACCCCGAAAGGAAATATTGAAAATGAAAGACATTTCTACACCTTGTCATAGGTCCTCCAGCAGTGGGTAAGACTACTTTGACCAAGTACATTCAAAAGGAGCTACTGAAACGGCAAACGGATGTCAGCGTATTGAATTGGAGCACCTTTGTCACAAAGGGTAATAAGACGCAGAAGGGAACAATAGACATGTCAGATGTGAGTACATGCACATTTTCAAATCGGACTTTATTAAACGGTATTATTAAAATTGGCATAAAAATGGCCATTATCTGAGCATAGGATTTTCGACAATCATGACATTCGGGTTGTTGGTTTAAGTTTTAAAAGATAATATAAACGTCGATTGTTTGTGGAAAAAATTCTTACTCCTTCCGTGCATTTATATAATTTTTATAATCTATAGTATTTGTAATAATTAGCTTGCGTTTTGGGGGAATTAGAGTTGTAATATTGGAAAAAAAATACATTGAACTTATCGTTGGTGTTTTGGAAATTTTCCTCACGCAAATAATTTGTAACTATAGAATTTTTGTCGTTAAACTCCCTAGAAAGGTGATAGACGATTTTTAATGGTTTTTATCTTTCCTTAAAAGTCAATACTTGAGCAACGTGATCACTGCACACCGCGTTGAACACTTGAGAAGAATACGAGATTTCATTGTTGACAATATTCTGATATATCAATGTTTGAGGTGAACCGGAGTCGATTAGAATATTAAATCGATTTATGGGTGAAGCCGACTCAGATGCTGTCAGGATAACAATGTTGAAACCGCCCCAAATAACGATAGATTTGGTGTATTTGCTTGTAATAAGTTTTTAAATACTTTCGTAATTCTGGAAAAGTATATCAAGATATGATTGAGAAGGTCTATAAATACACAAAACAAATATATGTCGGTCAAATTAACAGCAGGAAGCCCGAATACGCCAACGTACAAGTTTTCGTATCCTGGCTATCCAGAAGATATAATTTCATTAGGAACGTAGATACACGTATCTCCCTGGGATTTTTTTCCTATAAATATTTGGAATATACTACAATACACAACGCAATGTATCTTAAACCTGTCCCAACTAGCTTTTATATCGAGCATTTCATAGCAATGCTAATTCCATTAAATTCAGAATTTCTTTCATAGTTCCGAAATTGTCCGCGCGGCGCGCTGTTGCAGGAGGCTGTCGTCAATGGATTGTTAACAGGGATGATCGAGAAAAAGAAGAATCCTATGGACGTACTCATTACGGACAATTTCCCGCTCAACATCAATCAGGCGCAGTTGTTTGAGAATCAGGTAAAGATTCCGATAGAGATATTCAATCTAAGAATTGGAAGAAAAACGTATTTCAATACTTTATTTTGCTCTGTTGGTATTGCCCAAGAAGAAATGCAACCCGCATGACAAACTCAACTGAGTAGGGAACTGTCAGAGGCGACTTGTAGAAACATACCCCGATATGTTTTTGTAGAATGTGTCCGTAACAAATACGAGTGAAATATTAGCAGCTGACACGCACTGGAAGTTTTTTTTGAAATTGTTTTGAAGTGCCAAATATTAATCGGTGTTCTGTGAAGGACATTTTGAATAGTTTTTCTGTAATCCAATCTGTTAATAATAAATTTACACTGAGATAACATTATGGTAGTAAAAACCGTAGGGTTGGATGTGAGTTCCAAATACAGAGAAAGGAAAGTATTTCTCCTAATCTTTGGATGTGACATCTCATTCTTATAGCTCAGATCCTTTAGAGTTGGGACGTCACATACAAAAGTTGAGATATCACATCAAAAGACTTGGAGAAATCTTTTCCCATGGGATGCGACGTTCCAACCTTATTGTTTCAGAAAGTTGGGATATCTTATCTTAGGGAGGCGCACGCCATGATTTGTCTTGACGTGTAGAACTCAATTGACCCCTGCCTTAAGACCTTAATCGGAATTAATGGTATGGTCCCGCCCTGCTTACTGTGAGCAAATTTGTTTATTGGCTGGTATCCACAAAAATAAAGCAAATGCTTTTACTGTACTTAATGTAGTACTTGATTTTTAAGCATTTAAAGATCAAGATGTAGAATGCACTACTCCCTTTTTCTTCTTAGTTAAGTATATACGAAGTAGAAGAAGTATGTACTATAACATTAATTAATTAAAAAGGGGGCCAAAGCAGTTGCTCATTATCACTTACCTGACTCCATTATTCAGCATCCCCAGAACTGCTTAATGTGCCCCACTAATGACAAAAACAACCAGGGCATATAGGGTTCGGCCCATTTTATTGGTCGTGAAATATACCTCGTCCTTAATAAAGGAAACACAACACTGTTTAAAATTGACTTAATTATTTATTTCTACTAATAACGCATTTGAAAAATAAACCCTTTTCATAAAATGTAATGTAAAAATACCCCGTTTTTAAAATGCACAGATCTGACATTCAATAACACAACATTTCTTATTTGTTATTCTTGATCGCTGCATTTTAACATTGACTCATGGACGTTAAAGTTCATGTTTTCAATGATCACGATGCCCTATTATTTACCACAATAATAACCTGACCTGACTTAAGATCGTGGGCCAAAATTACTTCGTAAAATTAATATGCCTCCCAAAAGTCTTCAGCTATTTCACACGCTTTATCAGAAGTTCCCTTGATGTTCACACAACTTTGAACGCGCTAAACGCTGCGAGTCGTGCAAATTACCTTGGTGTTCAACAGAATGGCTTTCCGCTGCGGGAAGTCACGCCTCGCACTCGGCTGCCACTGCCCCTTCGCCAATGGCTGCAGGTGGAGATGCTCGCTCGATCCTCGGAGACCCCGGAGGGTGGCTTCCCCACACGGGACGGAGAAAGGTCGTTGACCTGGTCGCCCCGCTCAACTTAATGATAATGAATAACGGCGGAATACCACTAATACTGTTCATTTTTACAAAAAAGTTTATCATTCGCAAAAGTCAGTTCTAAATAGGAGTTAGTTCGCGTAAAGCTCACAAACTGAGTCCAAACGCTGGTGGCGAGACCCGAAGTCAACAAATTCGTTATTCGTCTTATGACTAAAACATATAAGTGAGCATCTGATTATAATCACTGAATCAGAAGCAACTTTAAAGGAGATCGGCAAGACGTATTGCTCAACCTCGAAGATTTTTAGATTGAATATTATCTGATATCTCATCTCGTAACAAGTTCATAACAAACTCATAATCACGAACTCTAAAAATATCTAACTCAAAAATATCATGATAGGTGAATGATTTCAATCCATCTGGAATGAGTAATCTCAAAAATCAGAATGCACGATCTCCTCATGAACCAACGAGAAAGAACCGATGAAGAACTCTGATGAAGCAAACAAGGGCGTGTCCCCGTGTTGTTTGTCTTTTTGTAATCGTCTCCCCCGCCAGAGCCCAAAAATCTTCGAAAATGACTCCACCCTTCTCTGACGTAATGATTTTTTTTGCGGCCAATGACTGTCAATTTATACTGCACGTGGAGTATCCCTGATAGACTTGTCATGAAGTGACGTAGGTCGGTTCTCAGCCACTGACCGTATTTGTTAATACTCCTGCTTTTCCTCAGTGCGTCTTCCCATCTGTTTATTCTCCGGCACCTTCCATTAATTGTAACCTCCTTCTTTTCTCACCACTTTGTTTAACTTAGATAATAAAGCCTCATCCTCGGCGTTCTGACGACACCAATTTATTTTGACATGTCTGGTAAATTTCATCAACACCCCTTTTCCACTACGACTCTCGAAGATTGGTTTGAGTGGTCGTTCACTCACACCACTGCAGCGCCGAATATCGCTCGCTGACTCGAAACTCCTAATTGGGTTCCCGTTCTACATGAATATTTTTTTTATAAAAGGTCTATTCTTCCCTTCTTCCAAGTTCTGCGAAACAGAGTATCGTTCTCTCTTTCTCGAAGATTCTAACAAGAGGTCTCCCCCCTTATTCATATTTCGTCTCGCGACATACCAACGTCTCCTCTGAAAGTGGCTAGTGCACGTCTACACATAACTGAATTATAATTTTTCCACACACTCCAATTTTTGAGGACAGCTAATTTTGCGTCTCTTCCACTTAAAAATTACTACTCCTGTCCCTAAAAAACCTACGAAATAACACTTAATATTTATTTTTTGTTTTAAACTTCGCCAGAGAGTGTGCTCCTAACCAGTATGTTTCCATCGTGTCATCCCTTATGGCCATTACTCTTGACACACCAGACCCCGTTTAAATTCCTGAAGCCAGCTTGCCAGCCATTACTCTCGTCGCAAGACAATCTCCATTTCCAAATTCTTAAAAATTCCGGCAATATATGGCTTTCATATTTCTTTTACGGGTTCAGGAAAACTAAAACTAATTATTTTTCACAATACTTAGATGAAGATACTAAGTAAATTTTATTTGGTAACTAACCTCTGATCACAAATCGTTGTACCGCAATATAATTCTTGAAAGAATTACATTAAAAAACTGGGTTTAGTACATGCTACACCTTGTACTCTTTACGTATAAAAATCCACAAATCATATAAAGTAACTACACTAAGCTGAGAAAAAGTATTTGTTTCGCATTAAGCATACCAGCCATCGTCCTCCATGTGGCCATACGCAGTGTTAACCCTGCTTTTATGGCAATATTTATTTCATCTGAATTTGGCTCTCACATCCAAACTGTTCTCTGGGTGTAAAGCGTATTTTTTTCTCCTCGCAGTTCCGTTCTCCCGACCTCATCTTATCTCTGACGGCATCGCAGAAAACCCTGCAAGCGCGTGTCACCGACGTCGGTCGAAAACCTGTCACTAACCAGGTGTTCTCGGGTCGCACGGAGAGATTCTACCGTAATCTGGACCCGGTGCTGCAACGGTACAAGGGTATCGTCGTTACGGTATGTCAATGCAAATACCTGGGTATAAAGATAAAGTACAACCTCTTTAGGTATTAAGTAAATTATTAATTCAAAAGGAGGAGTTTTTGTGTTTAATCTGTAGATTTAGAGGTATTTTACATGAGTAGTGACGTGATACCATGTAAGTTCGAATTCAGCACACATGTGGGGTTAATCCCTAATTCTCCTTAGAGTGAAGTGGTATGCTGTGTTTCCTGGTGAAGTTTCGATCTATTTTTTTCTCTCACGGGCAATTTTATGTTGCTAGCTCCTAGCTCAAGCGCATGTTTTCACCCACGGATATATATATATATATATATATATATATATATATATATANGAGAGAGAGAGAGAGTTGAGTGTGTGTTTGCCCTTGAAGGTGAAAGTTAAAATAGTTGCATACGAGATGCATATGGAGGGTACCCATCAGTCAGTGGTTTCGTATTTTGTCAGAATATAGTATCTGTTTCAACTTAGTTTCTCATCATTATCTTTCCCACGCGACTCAAGACGATGGCTGCGGTGAGAGTTTATTCACACGCTTGCAATATCTAAAGTATTTGACCATACTTTACAGTTTTAATTTAGAGTTTTCATCCTTCGTAAATGCGCAAAACCAAGTCTCCATATCTGTAAAATTGCATCTCGATCGAAAACGAAAGTCTGATGATGGATGTGGAAGAAGAGCACTGGAATCTCCAAATGAAAAAGGAGAGTCGATTTTATGGTCATTATACTCATAAATAAAGACACTTTAATATTAAACAGTATAAAATAAAATTAACGGTAAAACAACGGGAGCACGTTTGGGCAGAAGAGTATAGCGTGTACTCTACCTGTGAAGACTATTGGTATCCGTGGCTGCAGTCTGACTTCAAGCGGGACGGAAGAGATGAAATTTTTTTGCTCCTACCAGCGTCTGAGTCCTAAAGAAAAGAGAACCGCCGAGAGATATCCGTGACCTGTGAGTGCGTCATTTCTCATAGCTCACTACCTGTGTCACACGTGCTTGCAAGACTCCAGCTTCCTTTCAGTAGACTTGAGAAGGGGAGGAAACATCTGATGGGTACCAGTCACACCCCAATAGGACAGTGTTGTAATTTCCGTAATTCATACCCAAATGGTAGTACTTTGAGGAGTTGTGTGAAGTATTTTAAGACATTATGAGAAATTCTGTAGTACATTTCTGTCACAGACGTTTCTCTTTTCTTGTGGACTGTGACCTGGGGCACTCGGCAGAACGCTACTTCGTTCGCGCCCTTCTCTTCTCACAAAAACAAAAATGGAAGGAAAGAAACTTTTATGGTTGTTCATAAGCTCGACGTTTTCCTCCTTTCGTTCTGTTGACAGTTAGACGCAGAACAACCGGTCGCCACGATGTGGGAGAGAGTGCTGCTACTGATGGTTAATATGGAAGTGATGCACTCTCGGGCACCAATGCAAATGGACCACGTGCCACATTTGCGTTAATCAAACGCTCGCTCCTCCTCCTGCTCCACAGCCAGTCACATGGCTTCCAAATCTCACGAACATGCACATCATACAATGATGTCATCGTCTCTGGAAGAAAATAGTCCATGTGTCGTTCGAACACCTCATAATATATCTACTCCACTCATAATACATTTAGTAGGAAGATAAGTTTTGGCATCGGATAAGAAGTTTAAATGTAGCTGAAACTTCCTTTTACATATATGTACTTTCCAAGTTTTCTTTTCCGCTCAATTTGTTTGTGAAGCGATCTGAAGGTGAAGTATGAGAAAGTACTGTGTTATTCGTAAAATGTATATGTTGCATGAGTTTTTCCAAGATTTTTCAATTATACGTTTTTAGCTATCACACACAATGATAAGGGCTCTAATGACATTGATGTTGACGAGCTCTAAAGCTCCACAAAAACACACTACGTTCATAATTTGTTCATAATTATATTTATAGTTCATAGTTCTGTGTTTTTATATTTATAAATCAATTAAAAATTTGAAGATAAAAAGATTATCCTGACCATGAATGAAACAATTTTAAGTTCTTTCTCTTATTTCATGTTCTTACGTTGCTTTTTATAATAACTTCAAATGAGAATAATAAACAAATAATTCAGGTAATTTTTTCGAATACTGAGGAATTTCCATTAGTTTGTGGCGTCATTCTATGGTCATAGTATTTTCAGTCATAATACTATTCATTTTTAGTCTACATATTTTATAGAACTTTTCAAACATCTCAAAAAAGGTAAGGTTCCATTACAATTTGTTGGTATAACATTAGTTCATTAATCAGCTGATCTATATGTATACATGAAAACAAAAGATTCCAATACTAAACTTATCTTTTGTTTCCATTTGTAAATATCGAAATATTGGGTACCAAGCAAATGTTGTCAGTTATTTATCATTTCATTTATCATTTTCAACTATCGAAACAATTAACACATGAATGTGGTAGTAGCTAATGTGACTTTCATTTTGCTTCCTTAATTCTTCAATACATCTTAAATCCAACCTTGAAGTCAATGGTAACAGAATAGAAACATGATAAACCCCTCAAAACTTTGAACTTTGAACAATCAGAATAAACTTACTGTTACTACGTAAGAAACATACCTCCCAATACCAAGACATGACGTGCCATCTGTAGCTCTCAAGGAAATCTGTAGCTCTCTGTACGCACACTGAGCTTTTGTTCGAAGACAAAAACGTTACAACATATCGCTCTCGACTATATCGCCCAAAACAATTTTTGCGTCATATACGACTCTTCTAAATTACAGAAACGAAAGTATACTCAAAAGAAACAAATTGCAATATTACTTGATGGCGGGTATTCATTACATAGCATTTTGGTTGTTTCAAAAACAGTACATTAGCTTTTCGTTATATGTGACATAAGAAAAATCATCACATCTGTTCAGACATTTTTTCATTTGTCATTACAAAGGTGAACATATACGAACTCTGTACTCTTAGAGCGTCTGTGGCCAACCACGCCCATTATTCATAATTCTGGCACCACGAGGCGGTGCTTCCCGCCAGAAGTCACGCTTCGATCGATATGATCAGCCGGGCGTCACGACGTCCGGTTGCTGTATATTGGCGCATCCATCGCGCTAGCAGCGCGAGTCTCATCAAGCGAGCCACATCATGTCGACTCCACATTCGTCTGCAAACTGTCAGTAGTCCGCGCTCGACTTGAGGCGGCACTCACACTCTTCAACAGTCTTGCAATCATCACTTACTCTCTACCAGTCGGACGGCAGCGCTCACCCGCTTCACCGGAGCAGTCACTCGCCTCGCCAGCAGGCATACTCTCCGGCAGTCAGTCACTATACAAACCGTATGGGTAAGCGTCAGTCCGCTACCCATCTTACTTGTTAGCAATTGCTCTCAAGCTCGTCATATCATCAGGCGAGCCACGCCACATGGCTCACTCGCCACCAGTCGTCACCGGTCGGCTTGCTTACGCACCTCATCAGGTGAGTCACACCACATGGCTACCACACCATCCCCGGATCATCTCATAACAGTGTATCTTCATTATTTTTCCACTTTAATATTGCAGTCATATTAAATTGTTTTGTTGGCAACCAGTGTTAATTCACCTCATTCTCCTCCCTTATTCTTTAACTCATCCTAGTAGTGGTCCTTCGAACCTCAATATCAATGTGCAGCTATTTTTCTACGGGAAAATGTCTCCACAATTTTTGGTTCTTCGAGCCGGATATACGTTCTTTCATGTATACCCATTTTTCTACGGGACAAATGTCTATACATCATCATCAAAATAAATATTTTCAGTTGATGCAGGTAAAAGTGCATCAAAAAAATTGAACCATCGACCAAAGTTTATGCACCAAAATGTAATTTATAGCTAAAAATTGCTTTCAAGGAATAAACAGTCGAAAGAGATACTAATACTAAAAAAATGAATTCTAATGTTGAACAAATGCAATGTCACTTGTTGCCAGTGAGCTCTACAGTAAACTGGAGAGGGCACTATATTTGGCAAGACAGTGACGTTGAACGCCATGTCAGTGAAGGTATACTAGTCTCTTGTTATCCTATCCAAATCTACTACTGGTTAGATATCAATCTACTACGTTTGAATTAAGTAAAACGATGCTCGGCTTATGTCATGTCCTACTAGACCAGCTTTTGTCATTTAACTCAACGTGATAGAATGAGACAGAGATACGCTCCAGGTGCGTCAACCCACTGAATGCATATATTTCTTTCTTGTACGTGGAGAAGATATTTGATAACATTCGGTCAGGTCAAAATGGCGACGAGCCGGAAATCGAATCCAGGATCGCAGGGTTATTGACCACTACACCACCCGTTCGTCTTCCACAACTGTACACTTAGGCCTGGGTGGAAATGGTGCACACTGAATAGTGTGCCGCCTAGCTCACTTATCTCCTGTCTGGGGATGTCTCTCAGGTCTTCCGTTGTTTATGTCTGGGTGAAAATGGTGTACAGTTGTGGAACGCGAACGGGTGGTGTAGTGGTTAACACCCCTGCGATCAAAGGAATATCCCGGGTTCGATTCCCGGCTCGTCGTCATTTTCACCTCATCGAAAGTTATCACAACCTACTAAATATTAGGCGTCACGCTCTGAAAGGATCTTGAACATGGGAATCGTGAATCCAGTTTATATATTTGAGATCACTGGTTGTTGACAATATTCTCCTCCACTTATCTAGTGACACTGTACTATTTTATTCAACCTTTAAATTAGACCACTTTTTATTGTAACTCTCTGTTTCGACCACTATTTCAGCTATTGTCATTTATTATTTATTTATGTACATGCTCTTATGAGGTAATATAAGATATCAAAATTATTACAATGTCATTTATGTCTGCTGGATTCACATTCAATCAAGGACAGGTAACTAATCACCTCTAGTTGTTAAGGCTATTTCTTCGAACGAATTCGGCGAAAATTCTCAACTGTGTGTTCCATTATTCACATTAAACACAATTTAATAATTATATTTCATTTAATATTTTCTCGAGAAATCTTAATGTACTCGTAAGTATATAAGAACGGCAAATAAGACCTAAAATTCCATCTTTATTTCGAAAAGGGATGAATGCAATTAACTTATCACTTGTGAATATTGTCACGTTGGTCCTTGGCGCCTCTACCATGTCGCGTTGGCTTATAGCGCTACAACAATAATATACAATGTCGCGTTGGTCGTTGCTATGTATATATTTAGAGTTGTCTTTGTCCCAACGTCGGGGGGGATAGTCCCCAGGAATACTAGAATAATCGCTTGGCAATAGTTAGAGTAGTCCTCTATTCAGGTTTTTGGCGTTTGGTTAAATAAACATTGACACATATAAACTATAACAAAGGTTTAATAATTGAATCTGCACATAAGCTCGAAGAGAGCTTATAATTGAAAAGTTATAATGTTGCTCCCATAAGCAAGTGATTACATAGTTATGTTAAATGCCCTTATCGGAGCGAGAGATCAATATATTGCATTAACATGTTCTAAAGACTCGTAAGGACGTCAAGGTCCATTTAGAATATTCCATATGCTTCCCATTATCGTCAATACAGACCGTCATCAAAACTGTTGTCGGCTGCACCCCGTGAAGCCGCGCAGGGTCGCTTCTTGCGTCCCGTCGCCGACATACCCAGTCTCGGGCACGTCACATCGTCTCCAGCGAGTTCCCCATAGCAGAAGAAGGCGAGAAGGCCAGGGCAAGGCGGCAAGGGCCCTCAGATGGGTGGTCACCAGTTTAAGTAACCGTGAGGGGTGTGCGGGAGAATGGGTTTGTAACTTCCCGAAAGCGCCCTGGTAAGGGTGGGGGGTTCCATGTGGATATTTGAATGTATTGAGGAGCTCTTCATGGTAGGAGAAGTCATTGGGAAGGGAGTCGTTGCACACGGCTCTACGATAATTTGTGGAGATGGTAAGGCGTTGTCTTATGCATTTAAATGCAATTAGGAAGAAAGAGGGAGGAATGTCACATGGAGGGGGGTGACAGAGTGCAGTGGCGTGGCGAGTCATACGATCGTGTGTCATCTCGGACTTGACCACAGAGAAAAATAGGTTCTCTGGAAACCCCACCACAGAGACGGGACAAACAGGAAAAGTTCTTATCTCTCGCGGCTGACGCCACGGAGATCCGGCTGAAGAGTCACGATTAAAATGACACTAACTATTTAAACTATCGATTTAAAGATCCGCCCTGGAAATATATTATAAAATTCTTGCGTAGTGTCAGCTTTGAGTAATATTATAAACCTTTGCATAATGTCAGCCCCGTGACAATATTACATTAATTCAAACAGAGAAAGGAATAGAAGATACTCTTTTCAAATGTTCTTTTTTATTGAAAAATCTAGTACTTCTTGAGTACTTAAATTATATAGATTTTATATGGAGGATTTGGTCAGGAAAAAAGACGAAATCTTAATTATCTCGCCTCCATTTCGGATACATTCTATTCTTAACCATTGCTGCAAATACCTTATTCTCTTCCACATATCATTCGATATCTATAATGAAAAGTGTGGAATTTGAGTTGGATTAAATGTGTGGAGAAAGAGTGTATTCACTTGTCCAGAAAATTGCAGAGATTACGATGTTGTGAGAGTAAATGATATGTGAGGGAGAATAGATTTTTTACAAAGACCCTGACAAAGGGTATAATTTAACCCAAAATTTGGCGAGTTAATTTTTTCTTTTCTGACAAGCTCCTAATGAATAGAATCTCTTTTAGTAATTATATTAAAAAAATAAACAAAAATATTGAGTTCAATAATAATACTGATGTGTACTTATTCTTTATCTCGGTGTGTGAGGTCGCGCCTCAAGATATCAATCAATTATCAAAGTAGCTTAATATAGTTCAAAGTAAATTTAACCAATGTAATTAAAGCATACACAATTTCCTATAAACCAAATGATTATACAGAATGTTGTGTTGAACTAACATGTAACTACATCATAAAATGTTGCAATCATATTAAATAGCTTATAAAATAAATAATTGATTATGTAAAACTAGAAATAATGCTTCTTTTCACCACAAAAAAATAAGAATTCATTTGTGTTCGAGAAAGGTGTGTAAAATCTCTAAGAATTTTAACGTAATTAACATCTATATGTGTATATTCATGAGGAAAACAAGTTAATTCACTTGAATAGAGAGTAACTAGTAAAAATAATTTCAACGTGAAACATAAGATTTCCTGCTTGTACTATTGTATTTTTGAAAGAACCTTATTAACAAGAAACGAAAAAATGGGTTAGAAGACAATGAAGATGAGAACAATGCTGTTAACAAAGAACGGCGTACAAGTATGCACATGTGTTAACGTTATTCTTATTTTCGTCTCAGCTTTTGTTTGAGCTGTTCGTGAAGTGGTAGTCAATTTCCATATATGTAAAAAAGTCTTTTAATAAAATATACTAATGCAACAGAGTAAGGATACATTCATTAAAATAATTTTGTAGAGACGTTAAATGTATTCGTGTAAACTGATATGTAGGACTGGATGTAAAAGGATTTTTTTTTGTATTTTCATTGCATGATATTTTCTTCTGCCGTACTCTTCACAGGTCAAATATTATAATCATTGACTTACGATCTTATAACGCGAAAAATGATTTTTGGAAGATTGTTCCATAACATCTGAAAGATAAAACAGATTTGTTCAAAGCAGTGAACTTACCTTGTTCTCTCCAACTGCACGATGCTTGAGGTCAAGTTCACTCACAGAATTAGCTCCGTGAGCAATCCATGGTTTAAGATACCGAATAAGGTCAATCTGTTTTCTTAACGAAAGGTATTTTTATTAAACATAATATGTAAACAAACAAATGGTGGAAGGGCTGCTTAATTATATCAGACTAGGGCTAGTCTTAATGAAAATAATGTATTTTTTATTTCCACACTCATCGTTTTTGCCATGGAAATAAACGTTAAAATATGAAAAAAAATATTGAGGACACTGTGAAATTACATTGCCAAAGAAAAGTCAGTCATGTCGCACGGTTTTTGAGCTTCACAAGCAAAATATTGGAGCAAAAGATCGGTGTGCAACAGACAAACTAGCGAAACTAGTGAGCGGAGAATGTACTATTACGTACGATAAAGAGGACAACTCTACCACACACAATAGTACGCTTTACGCTTCTCTGTGGTTGCGCACCATTCTTTCACTCAAATATTAGACTTACAAAGTGCGACAACCGTAAAACTTGACTGATTTTTCTTAGGCAACGTAATATCACCGCGTTCACAATCATTTCTGTTATTCCAATGAGAAAACACATGAGTCTAGATATTGAAAACAAAACTATTACTTTACACAACGTTATACCACCAGGTTCGCAATAAAATTATCTTTACTTTATATTTCAATGAAAAAATGGACCAGTATAGAATATACAAATAAAATACATTATATTAATTAAGGGTAGCCTTTACCTGAGATAATCAGGCAACTCATTCGCGAATTGTTTGTTTACTTATTATCTATATAAATGAAAATGCTGTTCGTTGGTAAGCGCATCACTTGCGAACGGTTGTACCGATTTGACTATTTAAAAAAATATTATTAATAGTCAGTATAAGATTTTTAGGGAAAGAAAAATTGGAAAAGTTGCCCAGAAAATTGGAAAATTCTGGAAAAACTGAAAATGCTTTTTTCTATATAATGTCACAGCGAACCAATCAAAATAAAGCCTTAATTTGTTTCGATTTTTACTTGAACATGGATCAGACAATAGAAGTGTAAATAAAACACCTTGTGATTCATTGTGGTTTCAAATTTAATGGAAGAAAATAAATAATTTGGTTTACATGAAATTATGTCTTAATTCAATTGTGAATTAAATTTTGGAACAAAACTGCATAGTTCCAAGTCGATCACATTCCAGGCACATCACGCACTTCGAGCATTTCAGCGGTGTACTGCCGATAGAATTCATCTCGCTTTTCCCATTGGCGTACTTCTGAATGTACTCCTCCTCAAATTGAATATCCATGGCCACAATCGTTAATAGATACAATGATCCCTCAGAAATACGTTTTTTCCCTCATTTTTACTATGTTCACACATTTAAAATAGCTTTACACAAATTCACAAAACGACGACAAACAAATTTATTGAAATTTGGACACGACAACGTCTGTCGGGTCAGCTAGTGATCTTGCGTTAGGAAACAGTTGGGTGAAAGTCAACCTTATTTGGGATCTTGTATTATGATCATGCCAAGAAACATGCGAAAATCTAGACTCACCACGTCGTCACCAGGAATAGGGGGCACCCAGCCAGGGGGGCCGGGGCAAGGACGTCGCCAGGCGAGAGAAGGGGGAGCCCAGGTACCTGGCGGAGGCGTTGGTGGATGACTCGGTGCTCCGGGGCCTTGAAGACGATCAGCTGCGAACACATACGACGCATTTTTCAACACTTATCAACCAAGCACCGACTTATAACTCATACACAAGGTGGGATCTACCATGGTAACCTGCC
>NNCF01130963.1:123587-179813 GCA_002313205.1 Laupala kohalensis | reverse complement strand
TTTAAATAGCTTGCACGAGCAGAGCTATATACAACGCAGCCATAATCGAGCCGAGATCTTATGAATGCTCGATAACACTGGTGCAAGAAGCAGCGATCAGCGCCCCATTCCCTGCTACTCAGGCATTTCAATAAATTCAGATACTTCAATGTTCTTGCTCCTAGGTCTGTCAGTTGTTCAATCCAAATCAGTCTCTGATCAAAGATTAGACCTAAGAATTTTATAAATGGGTAGAATTTGAGAACGTTGTTCCCCAAGGAGAGGTGAGGTTCTGCCAGAAGGCGTGGTCTCCTACTGAAAATAACACAGCGTGTTTTCTCAGCAGAGAAACGGAAACCTGTCGTTTTCGACCAGTGGTATAATCTATTGAGGACGAGTTGGATTTGTCACTCCGCACCTTTGACACTCTGTGATGAAAAAAATATAGCAAAGTCATCGACAAAAAGAGAGTGTAAAACAGGACTCTTTACAGCAGACGTTATGCTGTTTATGGCTACTGCAAATAAGGTGACACTCAAGACTGAGCCCTGAGGAACACCGCCTCTCTTGAAGAAGGAGATCCGAGGTGTGTCTTCCAATTCTATAGCGGAAGGAACGTTCATCCAAAAAGGACGTGAGCATCAGAGGAAGACGTCCTCTAAATCCCCAGGCATAGAGTTGTTGTAAAATGCCATGACGCCAAGTAGTATCGTAAGCCTTCTCGATGTCAAAGAATATTCCGATGAGATGTTGTCTTCGGACGAAAGCATCTTGAATTGCTGATTCCAGGAGAAGTAAGTTGTCCAGGGTGGAATGGAACTTCCTGAAACCACACTGAGATCGACTCAGCAAGTCATGCCGTTCAAGATACCAGACGAGACGTCGGTTGATAATTCTCTCCAGAGTTTTACCAACACAACTCGTCAAGTCAATGCTTCGATAACTACTAATGTTCGTTTTGTCCTTACCTGGTTTTAGTAAAGGGATAAGCGTTGCTTCCTTCCAGGAATTAGAGAATACTCCCTCAGACCAAGAAAGATTAACGATATCCAGAAGGTATTCTTTCGACTCGAGACTGAGTTGTCTCAGCATTTCATAATGAATTGAATCAGGGCCAGGAGCAGTGTTGTGGACTGTTGCTAGAGCTGACTCAAGTTCCCACATAGAGAAGGAAGAGTTGTAGGGTTCCCAGTTGGTAGAACGAAAGTCAAATTGTGTGCTCTCTGCTGTTTCCCTTTTTCTCGCGAAATCAGGATCGCAGTTTGCAGTACATGTTAGGTCAGCAAAGTATTCAGCCATCACTGTTGGTGAGAACCCGACCCTGATAATTGAGCCCAGATATTGGGACTCGAGAATACCTTCCAGATATCTTTCGGATTGACTCCCACTCTTAATGGTGCTTAGAAACTCTTTCCAGGAGGTGAATCTGGATTCTTTGATAGTTCTGCGCGCTTTTGCTCTAGTAATCCGACATGCGGCGAGGTTTTCCGGAGATGGACTAGCCTTAAATCTCCGCAATGCTCTTCGCCTTGTCCGAATGGCGGACCGACATGCGTCGTTCCATCAGGGGACATGAGGTCTTCGCGAAAAAATAGATGTTTTTTGGAATGGATTCACCTGGGCCAGATGGTCGAACCTCTCTTGGTCACTACCCGTTTCTCTGAAGACAGACAGTGAACGGTACTGTGTCCAATTAGCCTTACTGTGAATCCATTTCTGTGGCTTGCTTTCGGGAATAGTCGCACGTTACTGCAAGGACAACCAGATATTATGATGGTCCATACCATGCAGATCATCTTCTACCTTCCATTGAAAGATATCAGCAACTTCAGGAGAGCAAATTCATAGGTTTATAGCAGTCCATGACCCCGTGCCAAATGCAAAGTGGGTCATTCATTAAGCATAAATCTTCTCGCACAAAGAGACAATTCAGCAGTCGGCCTCTGGGGTAATCTCTCAACGAGCCCCACAGTACACTGTGGGCGTCCAAGGAGGAGGAATGGTCGAGGGAACTGGTGAATTAAATCCCTGAGGGAAGTCTCCGAGAAATCTCGTGTCGGAGGAAGATATATAGAACACACGGTTATAGCTGGTACGCCATGAACTTTGTCTGCTATAGCCTGGATTTGAGTTTGTAGGAGAACAAGTGAGCAGAGGATTGTGTTTCTAACAAACACGGCAACTCCTCCTCTTGCTCGATCTCCCGTGGTGTCGTCATATCTGAAGCTGCTGTATCCTCGCAGAGAAGGTGAGTGTTCTGGTGTAAGGTGTGTCTCTTGTAGGCAGATACATATCGGATTACGTCGCGCTAAGAGTTGTAACTCTTCACGTTGAGTTCTATAGCCATTAAAGTTCCACTGAAGTATGGAAGTCATTACTGTTTGGAACCTCCGGGGTCAGGTTCGTGTATGTGTATTTCCGCGTCACCGTCGGACAATACACATTCTGACTCGGAGGAAGAAAATACAGAGACGTTCTTTTTACGTCTCTGCGATTTTTTGGAAGGTGTTGTTTTTGATGTTTTTAAAAATTCAACAATGTTCACGGGTTTAGCCGTAGAACCATGTTTTGTCTTTGTCTGTGGCTTTGTGGTTACGGTGGTAAGTTTAGTACTACTTGATGTTTTTTTTTTTGACGTGCTGTTGGTGGTGGTTTATACAATTAATGAAAAAAAAAACCAACAGCTAGCCTAGCGACCATAAACAAAAGTATATGCTACTGTGATTTACCACCCATTTATAAACTTTCAACTTACATTTCATAAGAATATTTAGTTGTGGTCTAAAAAAGAATGAAATATTTGCTCACCGAAGGTGTGAATCTTCTCATGGATGTGAACGCAGACTTCGTGATTTCGAAAGTAGTGCCGGTGCACACCACCCACTTTAAATAGTTTTAAGGTATAAGTCCTTAACACAAATTATTTGAATNGGTTAGAGACTGTCTCTTATACACATCTAGATGTGTATAAGAGACAGCTCATGGGCTTACCGACAGCGCCATCCCGTTCGCTTTCAGCGCACTTGCCAAAATATTCCTCAATACTCAGGTAAATTACTTTGTCGACTTGCTTTCACTGCATTCGTTTTCGTTCTTCACGTTTATTTTATTTCATGATTTCACTTCAATACTTTTTATTTTATTCTTTCGTGTTTGTGTCTGTGTGTGCTACTAAAGATGGCTGATATGCAGCCGAAAAAGCTTTTTAGCGACAATAAAAACATGGACAATAATATAAACCTTTATAATTTATCATAATTTTGATAATAATGTCAAACCCACACCATGTGTCTCAAAAGATGTATTTTTTCTGTGCTTAAAATGAAGACGTGCTTGCTAGAAGTTGTGTCTCGAATTGAGGATTTTCTAATGTGGAATGTCAAATGCATAATGATTGGTGAATTAAATTTTGCCGAGGATTTCACTGACGTTTTTACATTTTTTTTGCATCACGTTTCAAAATGTATATTATACCTTTATATTATTTGTGTTACATTTCGTCCACTCACCAAGACGCCATTTAGGAAACAGTGCAGGAAACTCTTGGTACAGTAATACACCACGCATTAATAGGAATACGAACAATTTTAGTGTAATACCAGTATTCATCATTAAAATACTACCGCATATCTAGATTTAATTGGACATTAAAAAAAATAGTATTGATGTTTCGGACTTCACATGTGACATTAACGGACTTAATAGGTTAAATGTTCAATTACTTTACGTCGGTCCGTGGAGGTGGAAATTCGGTCACGTTCAGGTCACTTTGAGCCCCGAGACAGACCCGGTACTCAGTACGCTCAGTGGACCCGGGAGTTAACTGACACCAATTTATAGATAAAATAATTAAAATCATCTCCATATGTATTTCTTACCAACAATAATATTTTATTTAGTGAACATTATTACTTCTGATATGTAATTTCATTTTAGAGTACAACGATAAACACATGTCGAAATTAATCATTTTTTCCCCCTCGAAATTTGTCCCTCAAAGTTTTCTCATACAATATTAGAGGTCTTCTTTCGCAGATTTGGAGGCGTTAGCAATTTTTTCGTTGTCGACGGCCATCAGTAGAGACTACATGTACAAGTGCATGCTGATCCGTTGAGAATGTTGGCTGGAATTTCAAAAAAATCATTAGTCAATTATTCATAAGCATCCGAAAAATTAGAACATGAGATCACTTATTTATTTTAAATTCTAATAAGTCTAGAAACTCCGGGTTCAATTCCCGGTGGGGCCAGAAAAAAATGCAGTTTTTCACTTAATTACTGCTGTGACTACTGAAAGGTTTAACCTACCTCCTTCTACCTACCTCCTGCTGCTTCTAGTATCTCTTAACTCTTACAGTCATTAACTACCCCTACTAACACCTCCACTTGGGTCAAGTTGGTAAACCCAACTAACCGACCCACCTACTAACAATAGTCCCACGTCCCATCGCCCCATGTAGATAAGCTTCAATAACGCGCTACATTTCCCGTTTCAAAATACTACAATAAAAAAATCATGTCTCGCAAAATGAGTTTCACAAGAAACAACATTCTTATACATGATTAGAATTAAGGTAAACAATAAAACATATTTCGTTATCTGAAAGCAATTCACACTTGTTTGGCAACTTGATCAGCTAATGAAGAAGAAGAAATATAAATATGTTTTTAATGCTCGTATGTGTTGTTTTAAGACTACTAGAGTTTCTAATATGTATCCTAATCAATAAGGTAGTTAGAATATAGACTTGTACTTTAATTCAAGCAAAATCCGCATCGATTTGTTGCATTATAAAGCTTATTGGCGACTAATGAGTTTAGTATACTTCAAGGTCCACATACCGCTAATTATAAAATGAAGGTTGAATTTATTTCATTTTTTAACATTTGGGATTATAAAAGAACATAGCGGGGATACATTCTTATACACTACATGTTCTATATATTAAACAACGTTAATATTCTGCATATATTTCTTCCGTGGACCTAAACGTGGAGAAGATAAGTGACAAGTTTCGACCAGTTGAAAATGGCGACGAGTTGGGAATCGAACCCAAGACACCAGCATTTATTGCAGGGATATTAACCACTGCATCACCCGTACACCTTCCACGATTGCACACCATATCCATCCACACCAATGCAGGAGTCCCGGGTTCAATTGCCCATTTTTCGCCGTTTTCATCTGACCGAAATGTTCGTATTATTTATCTTCTTTGATGCAATTAGTTTAGATAGAATACTCTTCATTCGCATTTCAGTGCGCTTAGGTGTGAAGCCTTTCATTGGTTTCCTGAAACCAATCTCATTTCAAAATATTGGGACGTGCACACAAGTTTCATGCAGCATATGTTTCATGAAACGCGCGAAAATTGTTTCAAGGAAACGCCTTTCATACAACGTGACGAAGAAATGAAACGAGTTCATACAAAGCTAGAAATGAAGTTCTGAAGCTGAAATAAAGCTAGAAAAGAAATTTTATTTGGGCAAAAACGGCGATTGCCAACCACCAGAAACGTTTTGTAGTTTGAAGAGAAATCTTGGCATTAATATCAACATTTATTTAGTAGAAGTACCCACATTGCCCAGAATTCGTAAAAAAACAAAAAAAACAACAACTTCAATCATTAATGAACAATATAAATTTTAAAACAATTCACAAATAATTTTTTTTTGCATAATTAAATAAACAAACAAAAAATTACACCAACATATAAAGAAAAATTTGAACTGAGAATAGATATATTTTATCGTACAGTGAATATTAAATCATCTGTCAACTGGTCTGGATTGAATTTCTCATTTTCCCCGGTGCTACCGCGGTTCTTAAACCATATTCTAAATTCATATTCCATACTTCACTACTTTCGTGATATTAAAGTCTTCATTTTGTTAATTCCAAAAATTGAATACCACGAAGATTGTTACAAAAAGAGACTCCGCTTTCAGTATTGCATGCACGTAAGTACAATTTTTTTCTAATTTAAAGCATAAAGTTAAGACCTCTGTATTCTTTGGTTTTCATTCCACTTTTACGTTATGAACTTGAAAACAACGTCTTTCATAGCCTTTATACAATTTTGCTTCTACGATTCAGTCGTGCAGATTATACGTTCAGTGAATTGTGCGCTTCACTCAACGCAATTGAACACTGACGGGCACATGAGTAAGTTTCATAGTCAACAGTCATTCGTATCTACTGATTAGCAGCAAATTTTAATTGTTTATCTCCTCTTGTAATTCATAAATATTAATCATACTTAAGATGATACTTTTAAGATGAGTCCTTTGAAATTTCAAATGATTTAATCGAATCATACTTTCACACACTTCTTTTAGTATAGATAAAACAAAAAATTGCCACGAAATGTGTTTGTCAATAATTTGTCAAAAATGTGTCACGAATCGATATTTCAATAAATTCTTTCAGTGTACCGCTAAAGCACAAAAGTAACATACCTTCTTTACAATTTAGCGTAGAATCAAACATAGCAAATATTAGTCGATACACATTTTACCCTACATCACTCTCTTAAAATTGAAATTTTGGAACATTCTTTATTGGTAAAACTATATCAGCGCGGTCCAACAGGCGGCCTGCGAAACTTTTTTTTACGACCCGCGATTTGTTGTATATTTTACATGGAATTTTTATCAAACATTGGCGGGCTCTTGTTTATGTTATAAATCCGTCAGAGTTAATATTTGAAAATAGAAAATTGTGTTTGCAATTACCCCGTCATACATTACAATATAAAACGATATTATTATAAATATTAATGATTAAATTTTAAAGATGAAGAAATGTGTGAATTAATTTAAATTTCTTAATAAGATTCAAAATATCGCGATACGAAGAAAAAAATATAACCCATTAGTTTTATTTGTCGGGTAATATTTAGTCAAACCCCAATTGATCGAAAATTTATAGAAAATGGCTCCTGGTTTGTAGAGCAGCGCTGCTCTATAATACAAAACATTCCGTCGAATTTTCAAGTTTGTATCTTCAACATTTCTCTCTCTGGATTGATAACAGTACCAGTCCGTCGAGGCGAAACAGCTAGCACTTTTACTCCTTTCATCCATTTCAAACGGAAATTCCTGAAGTAGGATTTCAGACTTTAATAATTTTTAACTTACGTACCCATATTTATTTATATTCGCATAGTTCGGTATTACCCAAGGTTGGTTACATGTTTGAAAATTTAAAACATAAACAAACTAGAGAAAAATAATGCAAACTTAATGAGAACAATCTTTTATTTATGCAGCATTTGCTGAATGCGTTGCGGAACAAGTAAATAAACTTCTTGATATCTCAAAAGCATGGCAGACGCCATGTGACAGCACGAGCCAGGGCAGACAGTATGTCGCCCTGGAAGTGGACTCAAGCGATAAGAGATGGCAGCACAATGCAAACATAGGTAAGACGAGTTACTTCAGTGTTAGGCAAAAATTAGTTAAAATGAAAACTGAATTAAAAGTACAAATCAAATCATCTAAAGCTATTAATTAAATATGAAAATTTATGTTAAACTTACACGATTGAAAGCTAACTCGTCCAATTTTAAAGCAGAATTTCTCTGTTTTTTGTACATTATATCTAATGGGTTATTTAACTAATTAAACCGTACATTAATCTAGTATACATTGTAAGTATCTCTACGTTTAAATTGGGTTAGTTAACTACCTTTCGACCACAAGCAATTGTTAAATTGTTTTTTAATAAATAATTTTTGTTCAGAAATTTCTTCTAAATTAATTTACAAATTTTAAGCAACTAATTTTGGGAAATATAATTAGCAAAGTAATTTTTTTTGTCACAGTACACTTCCATAATTGAACTATTCTCTATGTTAGCAAGGGCAAAGTTACGCGCTAGGTGTCGCGTATCCAATTCGTCGGTGTGAATTTGTGGTGACTGTCACTAGTTTATGCCCACGTGCACTGTAGGGTAGAAACAGTGATGTAAGCTGATACCGTGGCTACGTAAAAGGGAATATACTACAACAATTGACTGGCTTATTTGAGCGGGCAATATTGATCCTAAGACAATGTCACGTCTGTGTCATCTATGAGCAATACGACTCTCTGAAATAAACAAATGAAAAGTGTGTAGTCAATTGCAACTATTTCCACTTTTTAAAATCAATTTTCCCCCCTCGTTTGATTGTAGTACTTGTATAATATCGATAACAACCTTCAATTCTGATCATCAATACTTCTCTTGTTTAAACACACTTCGTACTTTGTGATTCGAGGGTTCTAATGACCTAGTAGTTGGCGAGCCCTAAAACCCTGATGAAAGGGCGAATTATGTAAATAACGTATCCTTATTGGTTTTACTCCTTTAAGTTGGTAACATACACGTATATTTTCCATAAAATTTCATAGGAATTTAAATGATTCAATTACACTGTTTTCCTGTTTCCTGAAAAATTGTTTATATTGGAAACAGTTCTATTTGAACAGACACTCGTTAAATGTGACTTCAGATAGAGCCACGATCTTGATTACAGTGTTGATGTTTGAAATACTATCTTATTATGTTTGTACAACTGCTTCCATCTGTCTCAAAAATGAAGTAACCACGTCTGCGTTATCGTGTCACGTATCTATATACGAAAATACTCGTAAGTGTATGCACACTTTTTCAGAACTTGATCTATATTTGCTTGTAAATTAAACTTAAACGGAAAGATACACTGTCATGAATGTAAGGATCACTACAAGTATACTATTTGTGAACTTGTGTATGTTGTAGAAGTTGTGAAGGGACCACAGGTGACGAATAGGAGGGTATACATAAATGCACAAGAATTCTGCAGAAAATTCGCTGAAGTCAACGATGTTTTAAAAATTTATTATTTTATGTCATATTTCAATCCATGTCATTTCATTGACAATTACAAATTTCTATATTACACCACAATACGATTTGTTTCTATACATTTCTGCCCCCCCCCCGTAAACATTACCACTTAGTTTTGGCATGCGCCCACCACTACGGGGAGGTGAGCGTTGCCTACATCTAGCAATTTCTACTATTTTTTTCAATTTATTTTCTTGAACTCTCACCCTGTTCCTTGATTCTTGGTCATTTTCTTCATTTTCTTTTTAATTCCATCCTTTTCTCTTCTTTTATTTATGTGAAATCACTCCTGTCCATGTTTTATTGCATATCGTATTGCTCCTAATAATGTTACATATCTTCCGAAATCTTCATACCTATCCATTTCTACTTTCAAGAACTATTCATCTTTGAGTTCATTTCGCACTTCCACATTCGTCCTGTTGTTTCCTCGGATATTATATATCTTGTCTCCGCCGCTATTACACCCGGACCACTTTTTGTGTTTCTCACTCAATCTTCAGTCTCATTTCTCGTCGTTCTATATCATACAGACCGCAGTTCCATAGAATGAGTTCTCTATCCCTTTCCTTTTCACATACGCACTCTTCACAGTCTTTGTATATTTATCAGGTATGATGCAAACTTACCATGTCCCGTTTACATTTCCATCAAGTTTTTTATTCTCTTTCCCGATATTCTGTTTGTTTTTTTCTCCTCATCAAAATGTACTGCTCCCGCTTTTCGTAACCAATATTGCAATCGCACTTTTTGTAGATGTATTAACTGGCATTATTCCTAGAAATACTTCGATACTTACTGTTGCTTTTGTACTGTAACATCCACTGACAATCCGTGCAGCAAAAGAAAGGTACATCTTTTGAAAGTCTAAAGACCACGTTAAAGTCGAGGAGCCACTGCCAGCATTACGAGATTGCCGACTCTCCCTCTCGGTTTAGACACGTGGGTATTTTACACGTGTAAGCAGAATATTCGGATACATCTTAGTTTACGTTCGAGTTCTGCTGCCTGCATCAGCCGATTAGTAGGACTAGCAGTAACTGATGTACCAACAGTGACGGACAGAGGGCTTGATCACTAACATTTGGCTTGAATGACACTGCCTAAACAAGTTTGCTTTTTCACGAGTTAGAGTGTGGGTTCCGTGGTATGCCACCTGGAATGGGAAGAGCAACGCTAGGCCATCCCTCGCAGCACACACATGACAACACAGCGCTTTCACTCCATTGGCTACATCTCGTTATTTTACTTTCGCTGCGAGGACTGTAGTCGTAATAAACATTTTATTCGAGCAATTTTCGTTCTACATTTACGGTGTTTATTCTTTGCCATCCCTACATCTGCAGCGTAGTTGAACACTAGTCTTACTACTTGACAATATTACCATTCTGAATCATTGATACCTAGAAACAATCACCATGGATGTGTTGGATGCACAAATGATAAATTCATTTTCAAGAGATTCAGTGCACGAATGATAAATGCGACTCACCGCATTGGCGCGTGATGCGCCTCGGCAGCTCCCACGTGCCCCTGAAGCCTCCCCAAGGGCAAGGGTGATGGGTTCTACCCCACGGGCACGTCTGGAAGGTGTAGCAGCCACGGCGCCCTCCAGCGGCGCGACACGGCGCTCGCCGCGGGACTTCCCAGTTGCGCAACGCACGCGGTCGGAACGCGCTCTCGTACTAGACATCAGAAACACATAGAAGCACAAAATCAGAGAATATAAAGCATCAGAATATGCAGAATAAAAGATAGAAATATGCAGCAAGAATGTCGTAAAATACGCGTGAAAAAATGTTCCATTTCATTTGAAATTTTGTGTCTGGTGAAACTATTCATTTTATGTAGAATTGGGTCTTACTAGCACTCGACATCGTGGTATCGAGTTGGCCATACCACGTTGACAGAAACGAGAAATACATATATGTATGTATAAACCTTAGATTAATATTAATTTACGGAAATAATATTCTACAAAGTTTTGGCGCTAAAACGTTAACACACAGTACTATAAATTACAACGAAAATTAGTGGCGCACTAGACATTTGCCCGAATGCCAATGTGACCAATCTCACCCGTTCACATTCCTCGATGTTTTGAGGTCAGCTATTAATTTTTTCAAAAGATCGTCCTGGTTTTCATGTAATAGCTTCCCATTTCATCCAGGAACTTGATTAGTTTTTTACCAAACATTTTTTATCAAAACAAACTCTGCCGTTCTCTGATCCACCTTCCCTCCATTTCGAGAGAATGTTGGGTAGAAACGAAAATGTGCTTTAATGACAGGTAGATTTAATTAACTTAAGAAGTAACATACCAATTCTAAGACTTTTCCTTCGCTTCGCATAGGACCTTCCAATGACCACAGTACGACTTTCACGCATTCATCCCACTCATTGCCGCAGAATAACAGAAAAGTATTTAGCGAAGTGTACGTACCACCTCATAAGAACTGGAGGTTAAGACTTACCCTCCATTTCCCATTTGTAAATAGCAACACATCACTGAGATTTCAGAAGCATCATATTCCCACATAACCTTCAGGATACGTGTAGTAATATATGAATCGTTCTCCAGAATACAAAAATTAATCACCAGCTCCGCTTTTGATCTTCAAAAGCATAAAATGAATGTCGACCGGAAAAGTGTTCTACTACGAAGTATAGTTTATTCGTGGTATTCTTAGATGAACATTACGTGTTTTGCGGGGAATATGAAAAAAATACTTCGAGGATGCATAGATATGTAGCATAAAATTCGGACCAGAGATTTTACTGAAATAATTCAACTTTTGCAAGTCTCCAATGAATCAAATGAAATATGCAATTGCATAAGAATCCGGTCTCTAATCATGATACAGAACACCAAGCAATGAGGGGAATATTACAATGAATCATTATTATATATTATTTGTTAGTTAGATATACTACATTAATATACTAATTAAACAACAAACAAATAAAGCTGGGACTGGGATAGAGAAAAAACGTTCAACTTGTTTTCCATAAATAATTTTTATCTCAGTTCATCATTGTTAAAGTTCACCCCAACAACTAATGTTAGAACGAGTTTCGATACTTAGAGATCCGATACCCAGGACTCAATATTCAGTCTCAAGGTATCGATATTTTTGACTAAGATACTAGATCCTTCGTCGAACTTTACTTGCATTAAATATTTAAACACATAGTTAAAACTGAAAAATAAAACTTCTGAATGTAGACGTAAGTCTTATCAATAGTTCATTGCTTATGAGTAAAAAGATATTTGATTGATCAGAATGAATGATACAAGTGCTCATTTTCATAACTAGCCTGTCATTATCTCTTCCTTTTTTTGAAATTATGATAGTGCCATTAATGTTATTTCAATTATACGATTTACTTTGATATAAAATCGTTCAAATAGTTTACTATTGATCATATGAAATGTGCTTAAAAAATCAGAAGTAGACTCTAACCAGCAATTTTATTTCCGGTTCAACTTTCATAAATCCAAAATGGATCATTAGAAAACAATTTTTTCATTACATTTGTCACCTCATCACGCATCTGAGAATCATATGAAAATATAAAGTTTCTTAAAACGTTTTGCAATAATCATTTTTGCTCAGTATACTGTACCATAAAAGATGTATTCGTAGTACTAATTCATACAAGTAATAAAAACTGATATCTAAATACAATACAATGGTATCACTACGTAACCTGTTTTAAACATAGAAAAATATTACTGGGGAAGCCAAACATGACACCTGGTTGTAACACTTTGTAACACTGAGGTTGAAATAAAAGAGAAAAGGGATCGGTGTATCTGGATATTAATTACGGTAATTTATTAGAAACTTATGAAAAGACTTGTAGTACTGAAGAATCCTCTGAGCTTGTCATGTGATAAAAAGGACCATAAAATAATATTCCCGTTTGTTGATAAGACACCACTTGAACTGAAGTTCCGTGCTCGACCATAACCACTACCTCTAATGAATTTGAAAAGGTTCCCTTATCTTGCTTCAGATATCACAACACTTGTATAAAGATAACATTAAAGCACATGGCAATAAGAAGTAACAAAAGTGATTGTGACAAACTTATCAAAGAAAATGCAGTTAATGTTCAGATGAAATCTAAAAGTGAACACAATAGTTTCAGCAAATATCTGTGTGATAAGAAATTCAGTTGCAGTTTCATGTTTGTCATCCGCCTCAAGTTATCGCTATGACTTGCCCACAGTACTCGCGGCGAAAGAATAGTAATGAGGGAGGAGCTTAAAGACCACGTGATAGATGAGGAACCAATGCCAGCACTGCGAGATTATTGATTCTTCCTCTCGCTGTAGACACGTGGGCATTTTACTCGTGTCAACAGAATCTTAGTGAGTTTACCTTCGGATGCTGCCACCTACCTAGAACCGACAGTAATTGATATGCTAACGATGACGGACAGGGACCTTTATCGCTAACCTTTGCCTACAAGAAGGCAGCATGAAGTTATCTTTTCCATCGAATTAAGCAGCCTTTTTTCTAGGTGCCACGACATGTCGTCTTAAAAAGCTTGTCGCTAGGCCACTGCAGCAGCACACATGTGCGAAAGGCGCTTTCGCTCCATTGGTTACATTTCGTTTGCTATTCTTTCACCGCGAGGACTAAAGAAAGGGATAAAGAACCGGGTCCCTAACGTTTAAGACTCACTAACGTAAAGCATTCATTTCACGGAAAAAATGTTTTTCAAACTAATATTACTTTTCATATAACAGTATAACTATATGAGCCAAAAGAGCTCAAGAAATGAGGATGTAATTTATAACAAGGCGTTTTAAAGTAGCCATATCTGAGAAATATTTTTCTCCTAATAATGCGCATTAATTACGTCCATACATTTAAAATGATATTTAATTTCGAACAATAAATATAATATATCTCATAATTTATATATTTTATTTATAATTTAGGCAATACGAATGATGTTTCCATGACGTGACTAGGATGACGACAGAAAAGACAGCATCATTCAGACGAACGGTAGCGTGAAATAACTTACGTGGTGTGATATATTCTAATTTTCTCACCATATCCCTAGCATCTTACTACATCAATGTGAACGGTAAGTTTATTTTCTAAGGGAGTAAAGTGCATGAATAATGAATAGGACTGTGCATTAATCGCATTTAATACATCGGTGGGTATTGTGAGGCACAATTATGTGTCTCAACAAACCGTACCGAAGTTGAGTTCATTCAAAATAATTGGTACTATTGATAATTAGAAACATCCGAGGGAGACTAGTTTTACAAAATATATTGAATCTATAATAATGAGTGTCTTATTCTCACGTGAAATACTAAAGTAACCTATCGCGAGCTGCTCTTATAGTCATATGCCATCTGGCGGTTGTCAGAGGGCAATGTCAAAATAATCACAACCGAGATGGGTCTCCAGTTCACCCAATTCTTCCTCCTTGTTCCAACCGTTTACTCGACGCAGATCTATAGTCGAGGAAGGATCAACAGGGGAGAGTCAATATGATACAGTAAAAATTATCACTCTCCACCTTCCATATTACGTTTCTGCATTAACCCTCCACATTCTACTCCGTGGCTCAGGTTGTAGCGTTCTAGCACAAGCCATCCCGGGTTCATTTCCCGGTGGGGCCAGAAAAAAAAGTAGCTTTTCATAATAATGTCCCAATTCATATAAATGTGACTACTGATAAGCGAACCCTCCTTCCTCTATCCACCTCCTACTACTCTTGTTATCACTAACTGGTACTAATAACTAATCCTACTAACCTAGACAAAGGCTGCTTAATTCAATGGAAAAAGCTAACTTCAAGCTGCCTTCTGGTAGGCAAAGGTTAGAGATAAAGTTCCATGTCCGTCACCGTTAGCATATCAATTACTGTCGGTTCTAGGTAGGTGGCAGCATCCGGAGGTAAACTGATTCTGTTGACACGAGTAAAATGCCCACGTGTCTACAGCGAGAGGAAGAATCAATAATCTCTAAATGTTGGTAAATCCGGTCCACCTACTAACAATAGCCTATCACTCCTTCCTTCGTATCGTCCCATGTAGATAAGCTTCAATAGCGCGCTACACATTACATTTACAAATACTACTACTACAAAATAAAAACGTATCGCGAGAAATTTTCTCTGAAATCCTTTGACGCGTGGTTCGAGAGAGACAGTCTCCCGACTCACTGCTAGTAGCACTCGCGCCTCAAACTTCAGAGTGCGCAACACGCGCGCACGTTCACATGGGGATCCTCGCGACGACGTCTAGATCCACCGCGACAAGGTATTGATCCTCCATAGCAACGGTATCATAGGACGCTTGGTCACTGCTTGACGACGCAAATCTTACGGGTTATCCTAGTTGTCAAGAATTTTGCCAATATAGTGTACTCGTATTCTACCTCTGGTGTTTATTGCATTCGGAAATTAAATAATAATAATAATAATAATAATAATAATTTATTACTCTGCATTCAGCAATGCTGGGTGGCAGATAAAAAAAGACGTAACAAAAGTATACATATATCCAATACCCAAAAATCAATAAAACACACACATAGTAGAAATGGTTAGAAAATTAGTTCTCAAACACATTATCGCCTACAAACGGATGCATAATCACACTCATGTATACAAACGTGCATAAATGTACACCCATATATATCATTGGTACTCCTACTAATTTTACGTAAAAGTGTTTGCTTNAAATTAAAAAAAAAATATCAAAACGGTGTAGTTTGAACACAAACATACTACACTTCATTCCGAGCGTGTTCTCTACCCTAAGACTCCATTCAAATGACGGCACTGCACTTCACATATCCAACTGCTTCGAAGAAGCAAAAAGATGGTAGCGGAAACCTTTTACTCTTTTAGGTAATTTCGCAAGTGTTCTTGCTGGCAAGTTATTCCAGTCTGCAATAGTTTCATTCTCAAAGGTGTATTTACCTAGATCCGTTTTCTGTTTTCTACACTTTATTTTACGCTCGTGACTTATGTAACTTGACAATATCAAATATATTACTTGATAATTTTTGAAGTGTGTTTGAAGAATAATGGTACTTAAGATTACAAACAGTTGCTCCTCCAGTCAAAAGTAAGCAATTCTTGATAAAACATTCTAAGTACGTGCTTGAAAGTGGTAAATATTTGAACCACTTGCGTACTATCTTTGAAGTAGGTTCCCGCATCTCCACCTGGTCTGATCCGGTGAACCTGGGTCGCATCCCCCTTCAGGAGATAAGGCCAGGTGGAAGTTGTGTACGGAGTTGGGAGTGCAGTGGATAGCACACCTTCGGCCAGAGCAGGAATCCCGGGTTCTAGTTCCGGTCCGTCGGAATGTTTACCTGGCTGTTGACGATACCGTTCCTGATGTTTCTTGCAGTTTAAGAATACATCTTCCGCTTTAGAAAACTTTCAATTTTACTGAAAAAAATATACAAAATTATCACCGCCCTGCCGAACCCTGATTCGTTTTTCCTCACCTGCAACAGGCAAATGTCGGTTTTATACGGCAACCCAGAACCTCTTCTTCCCGATGCCTTTACCCAAATCATGGTTTCGAGAAAGAGTTAGTCTCATGGTCTAAACCTCACCATAAATCATGAAATATATAAAATTGAATCAATAAAAGTGTGGACATTGAAAAATGCTTAACCTTGCACGCATTCCTTCGGTCTACTTTGGAATCAGGGATAATCCCAACGTCAGGAATATTAATTAATACTGAGGACCTTTTTATGGACACTAACGATATATAATATTTATATAGTATACGTTAATAGTAGAATTAATCCCAAGTACATCCAGTTCTAATCCATAATTAAAGACCTTGATTACTAACACTGAAGTACTTAGATTTTTTTTACGTTCTTACATCTACCATTTTTATTTAAAACATTCTAATAAGGTGATGTAGAGTAATCTTTTCTGAAGGGAATCACAAGCTCTTTAATTGTTTTAAGTAAAAATTGGCGGATCCACGATTGTTTAAACAGTTACCAGGAAGATCACAGAAATTAACGCTCACTCTCCTTTCAGTACACTTTTCTAATTAACTGTAAATAAGGTCTTCATGAAATTTATTTTTGTCATTGTCCTACTTTAGTGTAATGTCTTGTTAGGAAATCATTTTTAATGTATTTTACCTTGATTACTGTTTCTATGTATAAATATTGTATAATTAAAAATAATTTTTTTACAAATATTATTTTTTGTTGAGCATAATTTTAGGGTAAAACCTAAAAGAAAAAATTACTTTCGGGAAATGAGCAAAAACGAAAAACATGCCCTTACAATAAAAACATTCCTCCCTCTCTCTCTCTCTCTCTCTATGCCTCCACTGTATACCTTATGGTTTTCTGAACATTCATATTCAATGTAAAGTTTGCATTTCAAACAAAACTTTACAAACGCACATTCAGTAATAATAATAATAATAATAATAATAATAATAACAATAATAATAAAGAAAATCTTTTATTATTGATGTATCTGTTCCTTCCACTAACAATTTAAAAAAGACAGAACAAACAAAAATTCAAAAATATCAGGTCCTTAAGAGAGAAATTCAAAAGAGTTGGAAACAAAAAGAAGTATTAATTATTCCCCTAATAATTTCAGCAACTGGAGTGATTTCCAAAACACTGAAAGGGCATCTTGCAAAATTGCCGTTGACCAAAATGCAAAAATACGTTATATTACAAATATATCACCTAAATTTCTTAGTCTCGACTAGACTAAATTTTACTTCCGGCTTGGCGTATAAACCCGCCCCAACTACCTGTTCGAACAGAAAAAAAACAAGTGCACAATCAAAATAATAATAATTAATTATTTTTATTATTATTGTACTGCTTTGGGAAAAAATCCTAGTGGCGACCTGAAACCATTCACGTGTTTATAATAAAAATGCAATACAAAAATGAATATAATAAAACACACAGAAACAAAATAAAAACATGATAAATTACAAAACCTAAACGATTCCAAATCCAATCATCATGAAGGAAGGTCATTCCTTATATTTTTTAAACTACGCAGATTTGGGGGCAATGTCTCCAGCAGTATTGCAGGTAACTCGGTCCAGAAAACTATTGTTCTGTAAACGAAAAAGAATTTTCCAATATATGGCCTTTGCTTTCTTCTTTGAATTTTTAAACTGTGTTCGTTACGGCCGTGGTAAGTTGGTTTTCAAAGTCTCCTCTATATGCAAACCCACGCTGGCTCCCCTGTGTACGCATCGAAAAATGAACACAGTTTTGCAATTTCTCACCGCTTTCTGTAGAAGTTTCCACTGTAATGACTTCTATAATGTCTATAACTTTACCATTGACCAAGGTGCTTTCACACCCAACATTAATGAAGAGTGTTCGCGCTTCTGCCAGCATCAAAATCATCAATTATATTAGTTAGTTATCTTCCAACTACTGCGATGAAAATGAACTAAGAAGAAACGCTTCCACTTACTAGTGCTAGACTCCTTCCTTTCTCTTTTCTGATCTTCCTTGGTCACCTCCCTTTCTTTTCGATCCCGTCGCTAGTAGGGCTAAGTTATCTTTCATTTCCTCATTATTGTCTGCCCCTAATTTTTTGTCCTCCCTTCATTTTTGTCCCCCCCTCATTTTTTGTCCTCAATGTTTTGAAGTATGTTTTCAGATATGTTTTGGTATGCTGTAAGTCAGGAGAGTTTTTAGTGGGTATGATTGTCATTCGGCGAGTCCCACACGTGGGGAGAGTCATGTTGGCTCTCCCTAGTGTGTAACTGCATTTTCCCTTCCTGTACAAGTTTTTAGGGCTGCAGTGACCTCGATGTCGACGAGCCGTAAAACCCCACAAAAAGAGAGAGAGAGAGACTTTTCCGTGAATATTCACTTCGTGAAAACGCCAATGAAAGCACACAAATGTTTACGTAAATAATTCACAGCAAAAAGGGGCGTGGTGCAAAACGCCAAATTTCAATACCGTAATACCGTCGCACTAGCATTTAAGGCTCAATTTCAACAAATCTACGGAAAACATCATTTTGAGAAATGTCGTTTACGAGACACGTCAATTGAAAAAACGTTTCGCATCGTTTGGATTTCACCAGATTTCAGGAAAACGACGCCGTTTAGACTAGTACACCCTGCGGCAACATTGCAAAATATTTGGATCCAGGAGGACTAGCCCAAAGATTGTGTAGTATTCTCAGTATACGTACGTCCTTTTTGTACAAACATTTCTCCGGATTTCACTATTGATATTTTTAGCAAATAGAATGCAACGAGCAGCAAATCCAATTTAAATAAATATTAATTCGTGGAATTATTTAGCATTTCTTCTTGTGGTTATTTGATATATTTCCATAAAGTTCAAGAGAGGTTTAATCATTATAAGCAATAGGGTAGCCCAGTTGCTCTACTCGTAGCTGAAATTGTTGTAAATTAGTTAATGAATGATAAAATTTTATAAAATAAAATTTTACATGCTGAATAGTTATTGACCTTGTACTGTAATGTAGGTGAAAGATATTGCGCAACAACGTTAGATAAATACAAGGTATTTTTGTAAGTACATGGAGTTTGATAATTGTCAAGTTCATAGCTTCAATTGAATTGCGTATTCATAGAAAGATTTACAAGTCCACCTGACATCTAAATTAGGAATTATGGTAAAAAAAAGATTAAATAGTAACATTATGATTACCTCTGCCTTATTAGAAAGTGTCCCTGAGAAAGATAAATACAAGATGAAAAGGAACGTTGGCGTGTATACAACTGTATTAAAGAGGTTAAAAATTTCGTACAGATTTTTTAAAATATTTTGTTAGCATCGAACTGTTCTTTCATCATCAGTATCGTTATCTTCAAATGCTAATTCGTAAACTCGGCGTCTTGCTCTATTCTCTTTCAATCATCAATCATTTTAGAATCAGGAGTAAGGACATGGTCGAAGCACACGCAACATAACCAAACTTTCAAAACGACGTTTACGGCGATGAACGGTCGCAAGATGGCCGATTAGCTTTCCAACGAAACTTTGGCGTAAATGGAATTTACGTTCAGTGGTGGAATGCAAAACAGCGTCAAACGCCGTTTACGTTGCGCTGATGAAATATGGCCTTAATGGCCCACATGTGCAAAAACTACTCATGGGCACGTCCTACGATCAGTTCCGAATCAAATGAGATCAAAAACGACATTTTCAACCTATCAACTGGATTAGGTGTCCTTACGACATAGCTACTATTTTTTTCTACAGACCCCCCAAAAGAAAACTACAAATTATGTCATTCTTTATATTCTTATTTATAAGTTATTCATATTAATTGTTGTTATTTGTAACATACGGAGGATAGATGTATCAATGAGTTATGATTTTTTATTTTATTTTTGAAAGTGGAATATTTTTCTCTGGAAAATAATACTTTTTCACAAACATAAAATATTTATTCTCTTGTTTATGAAGGTTTCATAGAATAAAACGCTGCACAGAGCCAAGATCTTTCTTGAATTAATTGCTCGAAGTAGTCGTTCATTACTTGCTAAGTGAATTCTCCAAATAATATCTATATAAATAAACAAGTAAATATTTTAAAGAAAGAAAAAGAACTTTTCATACCTAATTCATACATCAGTTTTACTAACAACTGAAAAGTATAAAGAATAGTTCATAGTTTCTCCAGTACTTTCAGTTTTTGTGATTTTAAAACGTTATTAATTTTATGATCAGCGTGCCAAAATATTATGCTATGGAATATTGTTCTATATTTTATTGTAGTTTTTAAAAATAATCCAACAAATTGTAAGATTTACCATTGTAAACTGTATTATAGGTAATTACCTCCATAAATAAATAAATAAATAAAGAAGTAAATTATTAAATAACAACACATTTTTAAAAGAAATGAGTAAAACAATAATTCCCATAAATCTCTCACTGAAAATGCTCTGTGATGGTTAACTATATGATGGTTTAAAAAAATTGTTAGCAAATATAACGGATGACAATTTTATCTTCGACTAAATCCTAGAGAGAAGATCCCGCAGAATAAATTCAATTGTCAGTGCTAACGCCTCTTTCTCCGCGTGGCAGAAGGGGATGAACGCTTCCCTAAGGACGTGTGATCAAGGACTCAGGGTCATCGGTCTCTGTGAGATGGACGCATCTGTTCCGTTTACATGGACACTGGAGTGAAGCAACCATTTCGTATATCTTTCGTGCTTCAGACACGAGCTAGCTGAATTCCTTCCAACGCTGTGCAATTAGATTTCTTTTTTCTGGGATTATGGACGCAGACAAGATCAGAATAAATTTGGATTGGCAAGTTTCTTACAAACTAAAAAAAAAAAAAAAAAAAAAAAGAAGGAAAATATTGGCCTGCAGATTAAGGTGTTTTCCAAGTGGAAGAATTTGTTTTACGTAATGAAATTATTTGTTTTACGTTATGAAAATTGTTTGTAAGTTTCTAAAAAAAATAAATGCATTTTCAATATTTAAAACTTTTTCCGGATTAGTTAGCCGTGTGATCATAGTTTTTATACTCAGCGTTTCGTTGGCAAGTACCGCTAACTCCATTGTAACTCCAGAAGATTTTGGCTTTGCATCCCGGAAGAAGTTTAAAATCTGGACGAATATAGCTGTGAAAGACTGCATTAATACAAATGCATTTTCGTTATGGATAATCTTAAGAAAATCGACGCAAGTATAAAACGACCTTTCTTGCAGACAATTTCATTCTTCTTCAATTATTACGTGTACATACCAGCGACACTTGTCAGGATTTAAAACACTTTTAAAACTTTAACACAATATTAATTATATAAAAAATTATGTATCATGTGTTTTAGTGAGGTAGAATAAACTTGTCTGCAAGTTGGTACCGTTTTTACATGTAACATTAAAATTATTTAAATGTAAAAACGATCCTCCCAATTTTTCATCTTGTATTTTAAATCTAAATGTTTTAAAATGGTTAGACTGAAGATCAGACCTTAAGGTCTGATTCTCGCCAAAATAAAGACACTTTTATAATTTAATTACTATAATTTTCATTACTACAATTCGATATTCCGTGAAACACTTCAGTAAACAAAACTACAACATTGGCGAATGACGACATACGTAACTATCCTTGTATATAATCATGGTACAAAACAAATTTCAAAAATTCATTCGAATTATTACCATTATTCAACCTGTCCGTGAATTCAATAGCACAAACAACCCTTCAGACACAATCCATCATTTGATGACAGAGCAACGAAAGAAAACTCCCCCTTGACTCTTCATACAACGTTCCCACGGATTCGTCGACGCGAGGAGTGGTCTAGTTTAAATCAAGAACCATACAGCAGACAATGGATTTACTGCCCTTTCATTTAGTGCAGTGTGTCAGTTTGCAACATACATAATATACAATTACATTGTGTATGTTCAGCACTTCTATTCTTTGCAGAGGAATTATATTAAATTTTACCGGTCCATAATTTTCAGCATATTTATCTCATTTGTTTAATTAAAAGTAAATTTTAAACATATTTAGGTGATTGTACGGAAATAGGGAAATTTGCGGCGTGAACATGCACCTCACGTTTTCAACAGTTACGAGTTTACACAAAACAACTGAGGTTATTGAGGTTATCATTTTTTCCTTGATAGGCGTGAAGATTAAAAAAATAACAGAGGAGTTGGACATGAAATGACACAGGAGGGAGGAAACAGTTGTAAATAAATTATTTGTGGCATGCACTTTGAATCTATTCATGTTAAATGACTATTTTCATTTGTATCAATACGTTATACTAGCAAAAAAATTAAAATATTTGAAAAAAACTAAATCTGACGAGTTTTGGAGATTTACTTCCCCATTTCTGTAGAATGACCCTCTCATCAACAATATCATTGCGTATCTAAATCAACTTCAACCACCTTAGCTGTTATTTTGAGAAAATTTCGAGTATCGTTTGGCGAGTTAGTTCCGTTTGGTAATTCCAAATATGCCAATGTCTTAAGTGTTTCTTTCATTACTTTATACATCTGAAAGCAACACGTTTAAGCTATTTTTATACGTCTCTTCTCCAACATTAACGCACTTGTCACATCGACATTGAAACGAGTTTTTCAGTGTCCACCTAGTAGAATTCTTCTGATAGTGAGCAAAGTCATCTTAGTCTTCTACAGTGCAAAAATTGTGTTTCATTCTTGGCAATTGGTGGGACGGGAAAAAGAAACATAGGTACAAAAAGTTACTAATGAGAAATAAGTTACAGCATCGTATTAAATCACATGACTTTGACCCATTATTTTCGTCACAAAATAATAAAAACCTTACCAGTAGTTAATATTTACCCCTCGATGCCCTTATACACGGGAGGATATGAAGAGGACCGGAACCAAAAGTAGTTTCAGTATTTTTAACAACTTTTAGCTTTCAGATAATAACAATTTTAAATAATGACATTTCTAAAAACTTCCACGCGGCCGTACACTATCATTTATTTTTGAATTTTATATATCTCAAAAAGTTCTGATCCATTTCACACAACGTTACTGATTCTCACTTCCGGCGAATTCCATTCATTTTATATTTCGGTCGTCCCTTTCACCCTCGACAGATCCAAACAAGAGTGCACCCTAGGTGACATCGGGGTGTGTAGACACTGCTGGTGCGTTTTTAACGAGTGTTCGGGGTGGTTTGCAAGGCGTGGCAGGGAGGGGTGAGACGGTGGAAGAGAGGGGTGATTCACCCCTCGCACTCGTTTCGCGAACGTCTCATTTGATTTATCGGGGATCAACTGCCCTCCCTCGAGTAGTGGACCGAAGCGATATCCCGTCTGGTGGCTCACAACGCAGTCATCTCGACGCGGGGAGAGTGAGGTTAGGAACGAACACAATAAATAAGCGTAATTTTTTAATGCGCGATTTGCAAACTACACAATTGCGTTAGCAGGCAATGCTCAAAGTACATGTCTTGCCAACCATTTTACCATGCCTTATTCAAGAAAACATTATGTAGTCATATGACTAGTAACGTAAAAATATATTCCCACACTTCCTCAACAAATTTTTAATGTTCCCTTCGTTCATACCGCTTTATATTGTGGAAGTCTGCACAACTAACGTACTGCTTGTGACCACGATACAAAATGTATCGTCTTGATTTTTCGTCGCTTTCTGCACGACCGGGTCTGAACGTGCGAGGTATCATACCTAGTCTATTTTACGTTGGATATTGTTAACAATACATGGACAATGTTGAAATTTATTTCCATCCTTTCTTAATGGTTTCAGGCATTGTTTACTATATTTACTACTTTGCTCACAACATATATACAAAACTGAAGTCTTCGATTATTGTGGTTTTAGGGGCGGATTGGGAGTTTTTTTCCAAACACATTGTGAACGCTACTCAGTTCAAATATTATTATATCGCAAAACGTTGAAATGTTGAAATAAATTTAAACGGAAAGACTTGAAATAAAAAAAAGAAGCCAATAGTTCTAATACACTCAATTAAAGAAAGTTTAAAAGAAAGGTATTTCCTAATTCGTGGAATAAGTCTTTTACCCTTAAGGGAAAAATAACAATATTAATAATAATAATAAAATAAAAAACAATTACATTTCCTTACCATCTCAATTTCATAAAAAATAAAATAAATATCAACATTTTTATACGACAAGCTAAAAATATTTAATTTACGTTTGATAAAATATTAAAAATTATGGGAAGTTTGTTTTTAAAGTGAAGGTTTAGGTTATGGATGATAAAATGGTCTTAAACTCTTCTCTACATCCATAATTTCTTACACCTTCACACTTCTGAACACTCGACATCTTTGATGAAGCGCGCTACCAATTAGCTCACGTGCCCTTCGAAGGTAATTAAGGATAAAGACTGCGTTACGCTCTATACCCTTCGCAAAGGGGTTGAACTCAGCATCTACAAGCGAGTTTAACATGATTTATTTTCATTATACAAGTGCTAAATTAATTGAACACTGCATTAAAAGTTGTCTTAATAACAAAACTCTATGAATTAAAATCATTTTCATTCTATTTTGGATTTTCATAGAGTTATTCCTCATTTTAACATTGTAAGAGGATGATGATACTTCATTTTGTCTATACTTCGTAGATCTGTAAAATTTGATTTAAAAACTTTATTGCAGATCATGCGTTTCCAAAACTTAATATACCAATATGTCTCTATAATAGCTAACAACAAAACATGCACTGAGTACTCAACTTGAAAAATTGGATGCGATTTGGATATTCCGAACATACACTACTGAAATCATAAATTTTGGGTCTCTTTTATAAATTTCCTATATAATTTAGGAAAATTATTTCTTTTTTACAATTGTAATAATTTATTCAGACACAAGACTAATAAAAAAGGCAATTTTTATCTTAAATGAGACTGGAATTTGATACAAAGACCGGGCGACTAAACTCTCGGATAAAAAGTACATTCGTTACTATTTTGGTAATTTGGTGACTTTACATTGTCAATACCTTCCACGTGATTCACTGAAAATTTCTCCTTAACCGAAATCAAAGATAATTTAAGGTTCTATCGGTCTGTCTTCATGTATTAAGACAGAAGAAGACATAGAACAGTGAATTGGAGCTTTATAACATATTATATTTCAGATTAATCATGTTACGTCGAATGAAAATGGTAGACGGGACCGGGATTCGAACCCGGGACCTTGATTCGAACCCGGGACATGATTAATCTGTTACCTGGCGGTGAGGTTCGCCGCAATCTAAGAGATTTCTATATTATATTTCATTTTACATCAGGAAACCTCGCCATTTCATTCTGTTATTGCAAACAATCAGTTAATCTGAAATCTACAAATTTCGTATTTTAAAATATTTAAATGAGAAATGATACTAGGAAATGAGACCATACCTGATGGGTTTTTTTATCTCAAACAATATCTTCCAAATCGTTAGTCATTCGCAAGAAAAAATAAAAATGTATAAATAGTACACTTGCTTAACTATAACATGGGAAGATGTAGACTGAGAACTGTCCTAGTCAATTTACATCAAAGGGAAATTTTGAAAGATTTCGTATTTATTTATTACGTGTTGGCGAAATTTAGGTCATGAGGCCTGCTCTTCCACCTAATTGAGACTTGGTTAAGGGAATTGGGAAGGAGATATGTTGGATTGCCAGGGAACGTACGGTAGCGAACCCAAATTTTTCTGGAGTAGGTGAGGGAAACCCCTGCTGAAATCCAGGTCGAGTGGGTTTTGAACCCGTGCTCTACCACAACGTTATCGAGGAAGCGATCGAAGAGAAGACACCACCAGTGGACCTTCGCTGTCGATTATACTTTTTACACCATAACAAATAAAGTATTCAGTAAAATAATTACATCACTATCTCTTATCCTTTGTCCCTTCGAGCTGCAGCCAACAAAGTTTAGATTTATAAAATGCCCCGTTTATCACAGAAGATTACAAGAGCATCGTGGCAGGTGTCCCTTAAACCTCTGAGCAGATAATGGTCGTTCAGGGGGTAGTGCCAGGAAGAGAGGGACACCGGGAGGACACATCCCCTTGTTAGAGGAGACTTAGTTAACAGTGGGTAACAGCTGGGTGATCGCGTCATGCAAATTATGTAATGGAGAGGGGAGCATCTCTCTAGTGGAACAAAAAGGATTCTTTTAACTCGACGATGAAACCGGTATTGAATTGTTTTCAGTTGTATCTCACGGATCTCACAAAAATTTACTAGTTAATACTGCGTTGATTGGTGGAGAAACTTAAAATATCTTACAAAATATCAAATTATTTAGAAATGCAAAACCAAAAACAAGAGGGTTATATTTACATCTGGGAACCAAAACAAAAAGATTATCGCGGTGTTTGCTATGGAGTAAAATTCAATAAAATCCTAATTAAAATGGCTGCTCATTGCTGAATATGAATTATAATGAAACAAAACTACAGAAAAATTAAATTATAAAAAATATTAAGTCACAGACGAAACGGCGTTACAATAATGAGATATTATCAATTTTTTAAAGTCCAAAATTATGAAAAACTTGAGTTGAAATATGTGATTCTAGCTTGAATTTTCAATTTGTGGTAGGATTTTTCGTATAAATATGTTGAATTATCTTGCCTCCCATATCGTTCCAAGAAAAAAACGAAACGCTTTCTAAACAATATAAAGTAAGTAAATAAAAAAAATTGTTAATTAGCAATTTACAAACAGCGGACGACCACGTGGAGAACATGGACTTTTCTGGACACGGTGGTCATGGATTGAATAACTACGTCATTGACCGATCAAAAAAAAAGAAATGATCTGTAGATTTTCGTTTAAGTTTGGTGCATAAATTTGGGATAGCTTATTCGAGGGAGTAACATATGCCAAAGAATTTAGTCATCGCAATATNAGAGACAGGAGTAACATATGCCAAAGAATTTAGTCATCGCAATATAATTTTTGACAAAAAACGACATCACTTCGTGTAATTTGAATTTTTGTACCATAAAATTTATGATTAGCTTAGATTTTAGTGTTTAATAAAATGTATTTAATAAAATTAAAAAAACAAAGAATTCAATAATTTATACCATCAGACGACGAATTCAGACGAAAGTCGAAAGGTTTTTTATTACAAAATAAATACTGTTCGTAAGAGTTGAATTATTTATTTAAAGAATTTTATATTTTACTAGTTGATTTTCAGGTTTTGTTCGGATCATAAGTGACAAAATATAAAGAGTTCTTGATTGAGTGCAATTCTTATTGTATTACAGAAACAATTTTACACAATCGAATACTACCTTTCGCGAGAGCTTGGTAAAACTTAAAAACACCTTACGATCTCTTCCAAGAGTTTCCACACAATAAAGACCGCGATTGAAAGACTCATCGAGACACCTTTCGTCTAACTGAAGTTGTTTTGCAAACATCTGATTTAAAAAATTGGACAACAATTTATCAGAGTTTAAGCTAGTCTGAATTTTAAGTTCAATAATACTGTTTCAAATAAAAACAAAGGAAGTAGACAGCTTTTTTAGTTCTCAAAATCTTAGGTATTAAATATACTAAATCTTATTTTTATACATTAGTAAGATTTAAGGAATTATATGAGTCAGAGCGACTAGGTATAAGTACCCCTTAAAATTGTTTCAAATGATAGTTTGAACCATTCTCCATCCAGTAGCTATGAATTTTAATGCTCTTCCAGTTCAAAATTTTGAATTATTTGACTTTTAATAACAATGGGCTGATATGGAGAAACTTTCGCGAATTTATTTTTCTTTTTGTTTTGTACCGGTTTAACATAGCGAAAAAAACACTAAACAGGAAATAGCAAATGGAAATAAGTACGCAACGACGTTAAGATTTTTATACCTTACGGGGCATTTACAAGGATTATCCACCATGAACTGTCGAAAATACTGTTCTAACGAAGATTGCAGTGGCGTCACGTGACTGAAGACAATGCGACCCTTGTCAAAGAACGAGTCAAACGACAATCTAAATTTATTATCAAGTTTTAAAACCACAAAATAATTGTCCTCATCCAATAGTAAAGTTCAGTTCAATGAAGTTTTAATTAATAAGAACTTTGGTGAACACTTCCATGTTTCCTGAATAGTTAGCTACTTGACTTCAGTCAACACGGATATAATACCTTTATTCAAAACTCGATTAAAACTTACAGGAGAATGTGTTACAACCCTCAAAGTCTCAAAGAATAAATATACGCTAAATATTTTCCCCCTTTGATCATTGTGTATTGCTGAATTGGCTTCATTCTGATTTAATACCGACGATGGAATTAAATACATTAACGAATTTTCCACGTTTCGCCATTGTAACCAATTTATGTCATAATACATTTTCTACGGCATGGCCGTCTTCATCAGTGAATGTACCATAAATTACAAAATGTGTACTGATAAAATACCGGAATTAAAATTTACAGAATAATATTTATGTCCGTGTAATGAATGAGGATAAACTAAGCAAATATTACGACTTATAAATATAAATTTTCTGGACGTGGAAAAGCTTTAAGGAAAACACTGATGAAGGCGGCAATGCGAGTCATAAAATAAATAAATTGGTTGCGTGGAAATTTAGTCAATTTAGTAATAGTAGCTACAACTCACGTCCTTCACATTCGATGGAATTGAAACTGGTGAAAGTCCACTTTATTTTACTACAATAATATAATATCAATCCACAATCAATTTGGCGATTACTATCGCATCCCATATGGCTGCAAGTGTTCTTGAGGGACGAGGCAGCAGCGGAGTGAAGGGAGGGTGTGAAACAATTACACACCCCGACGCGCTCCCTGCCCCGAGGAGACGCGAGGGACATCTCCAGAGGGGTTAGTCCAGGGGTTTAGGGGTGGGTCCCCTTATAAATGAAGGGTTTGAGAACAATTACGAATGAAAGTGGAGGAATTTGATTCTTCTGATCACTTCTCACGTATAAGAACGCTCTTACTTACAAAAACGCTTCCTTATTGTTAGATGCAACAACAAATAGTTTGGTTATAAGGCACTCATCCTTATTTCACTGTCTATGTTATTAAATTTAAATATACCTTAAATTATTTTGACAGACCTTTCAAATGCTATTAATTATAATCAAAAATTCTAATTAAGGAGTTACCAGAATAAATAACAAAGAATATAATTTATTGATAGAAAATGATCCATCTTCAAGTAAACATAATACTTTAATTCAATTTGAATATTAAAATGAATTATAGAACATATGGTGCAGTTAAGAGTCATATATTATCCCAGAAAATAATTCATATATATTAATACCTGTTGAGGACCTACACCGTAGTCAAGGTGGGTGGGGCTAACCGGGGAGGGATCCTGGGAGCATTTCTGTTCGAAAATCATGGTTTTACTACACGAATATTTATTAGTTGTTTAAAGTGACAAAGTATGCCTTTGTGTGTTGAGAGTTCAGGTCCAATTGGACGGGACTGGGGGTTATAACCCCCTTCCTCCCCACCCCCATAGATCTGCCACTGATCAATACCACATATACCATACCAAACATTTAGTAATTGTTTAACAACGAAAACAGAAAATAATCATTACAAAAAATTACCATTCAGAAATAAGAAAATGAAATTGTAAATTTCATTCATTGATTCCTTCTCTCAAATGAAGGACCTGCATTCGTCTCTTTCGTAAGGTTATTTTTCTTAAGAAAATGGAGGTCATGGTGATGGAGGTAATAGTTTTTTTGTGAGTCTGCAGTCGTAATAAAGGGAATAAGTGACGACAGAGCACAGTGGTTCAGAACACAATTTTTGAAAGTACACGCGTAGTACATAAGTTAACAATAAGCTAATAACAAGATGATTCGGTTTTTTATGCCCCATGGTTGGAGATTGCGGTTAGTGTCCTTGCGATTTCAATATGAAATCCCGGGTTCAATTCTTGGCTCTTCACCATTGTTATGGGTCTCAGATCATAAAGATAGGTGTATTTCTTTAATACAAAATGATAATGTTTGAGTAACAAATAGAAGAAGTAAGTTTTATTTTTTTCCTTTTTGTTGGCAAAATTTGAACTAAAGATTCGTTTGAAAATTATAAATTTCACCGGAAAAGCCAACGAGCAGCAAAATATGATGGAATGTTTGAACACATGCTTTGACAGTATTTAAAAAAAATGTAGTTTACCATATTGAATAAATTCAATCGATTCACAATAGAATCACTCATATTTCATTAAAAACAGTTCATTTATATGTCCTGTATACTTTTATGTCTCATTGAACATTCTGTTGTATCGAGAATAGGGAGAAACAAAACCTTCGTCGAACTGAAGTTAATGAAAGTAGTATTGTACGCGCGGTTCAAGTAATAATTAACAAAATAATAATTTAAACAAAAATTGTCGCTTTAAATATGACATCTGAGGAACACAAAATACTTCTGAAACTCATTTCAAAATCGTAAAACTCATTTAGCTCTCGCCTGTACTATATTTACTACTGTATTGCTCTGTCTTTCATAAGATTCCACAGTTATATTCAGAACTTAAGGAAATTTTCACTCTTGACATTCAGAGTAAGAGAAAAATTTCTATGGGCTCTAATGACTTTGGTGTTGACGAGCCCTTAAAACCCCACAAAATAAAATAAAAAAATTTCTCTCTGCATCTGACTTCGAAAGAAAATTACCCGTCTATATAAAATATAGAAAGTTAAACAGTATTTTGGGTATACAATTTTTGAAAATAGAACAAATAATTGGAAAGTATAACGAAGTGATAAACGTAGAGAAAACAAAAAACAACTGTATGGAGCCAGTGCGGATCGCTAGAATTATTATACATTCCAGGAAATTACACGTATAACTGGGTTTTCTATTGTATAATAAGCCCCGGTAAACGAGAAATCAATGAAACAAGTATTAAAACGTATTAATATTTCATCTTTTTAAAGATGCCCTGTTTCCTGTAACTAGTCTAATCAGTCCACTGTGTAGCGCTGGCGAGGCGGGAGGCTCCACTGGCAATGGGTCGATCGCCTTTTGTTTACAGGAGGCAAAAGAGGTCGCGTTGACAAAAGCAAAGCGTTGCCAGGTACGTCGTGGACGCGCCGTCTCCAGACTTTCAGATTCCTTCTATTTTTACCCAATTAGCGAACCCTCGCGAAATTCAATTTTCATTCCCCTGTTTGAAGCAGTGACGAACAAAACCAGAATGTGTATAAATAATAGAAAAACGTTTGCAATAGATTTAAGTTGTGTCAATTATTTCTTCAACTGAGAGACGTATTTTTTTTAAATTGTCAATTCATTCGAATATCTATAAGAAACAAAGGAAACCATTACAGTTCGAATATTTGATGCCCAAAATTTGTAGCAAAAAATCAAGTCGAGAAGAATCACATGCTCCTAGTTTCGAGAAAAAAATTAACATGGTTGGGTAGTTTGACAAGATCTGCACCTTGTCATTAGACAATAAATAAATAATAAATACATGCTTTACAGGACATGAGCATGTCATTAAGATAATGATATGGTGGAATGATTTAGAATACACGGACTTTTGATCAATGTAGAGCTTCCAATTAAAATCCAACCGAGAATGCATCAATCCAGCTTTCTTTTAAGTTTTCAACCCGTGCCAACGTGTTTTTATTATTATTATTATTGTTATTATTATTATTGTGGCTTTATGATTAGCCAACAACTAGGTCATAGGAGCCCTCATAAATCTAAAAACAAAGCAGATAAGAAAGAACAAGAAACAGTTGATTAGTATATTAAATGAAAATACATGCATTGTTATGACACTATTAATTTTTGACACGAGAAAATGATTGTGAATTTACTAACATGATCCGTTTCATTGCCGACAAATGTTGGTAAATCAAGTGTGTTAGTGAAGATAGTCCTTCCATAATTGAATACACGAACATGAACACCTTGCACAGAGCTTAGAAAAGAATGAATATAAAGAGTATTGTTTTAGTGTACAGACAGTGCTTGAAACGAGTGATTGTGATTTCAAATAGGACATTACAAAAGTGGGCCAGTACGTTAATGCAGCCACGTTCAGACGTTTATGTATATTTATAAATATTATCTTAAAGCAGATAGTTTCCGAGTAAAGTTTGAAGAACAGCACAATTGGGCTCAATTTAGAATTAACAAATTAGTAAAAACAATAATATTATATTCGGTGCGGTGCACACCGATGAAACACGTTTCATGCAATTCTTGTTTCATGAAACGCACACAAATAACGACCATTTGTATTGGAGTTTAGTTAGAAATGGCGGGTTCAAAGGAAGCTACAAATGAAGATCGGAAGCTACAATTCATCTCAAATAAATCTAGAAGACGAGTTGGAGAAATACCCATGGAAGTACTACTGGAGATAAGAAGGAAAATCCTGCGAGAAAATGTTTCTAGTTCGCAGAAATGTCTAAGTATTAATTTTCAACTCTTTTCATAATTAAATAGAAATTTTTTTTATTAGGGTGCCGATGAATTTTTATACTCTTACAGCGCAAATGTTTTAATTATTTGACTTCAAATAATTATGTGCTTATATGTAGAAACTTGCTCGGTTTAAGTGTTCTCTAATATTCTGACACAAATATCGGTTGCTCATCACTTAAAAGTAACGATAATATAGAAAATGAAAATAGAAACGCAATATTTTCATCCCTTACGCGGTATTTAAAAATATAATCCAATAGAGACTGTGAAAGATACAGTTCTATCGGAAACGTCAACGGTATCACGTGACTGAATATTTGCTTCTCGAGAGAGAAAGAAATTCTTAATTTATTAAAAGTTTTGAATTCACAAAATAACTGTCTTCGTTCAACAGTAAAAACCAGGAGTGCGAATTATTAATTAATTAGAACTCATTTGATGAACATTTCAAAGTTTCCCGAATAGTTGACAACTTGACTTCAGTCAACGTAGATATAATATCCGTGCCCAGATTATTCTACGGTTCTCCTTCGGGTAGACGCGGATTTTTTATACAGGCTATCTAAGCTATTGTCAGGGGCCGGCGACTACTGAAATAATACCTATCGAATTTAGTAACATTTTAATACTTACAATTTATAAGTAATATTTTCTGAATAATCTATAGTTTATAATAATACGTACTTATGAAACAATCTTTGCTTGCCTGACCCTTGATCGGGATAGTTCTTGGCTGGCTTCAAAGAGTAAATTAGTTTACTGTTCTCCACGTGGTCATGCACCGTTTGTAACTGTTTTTTCACAATAAATGTATAAAATTTATAAATCTCGTTACTTGTATCTGTGTAGACTAATACTGCAACCAAATTAATTCCGTAGCACGAAATATATTTCTTTCGTTTCTCTTCAAGATTAATGGATTTTTCACGCGTCGTAGACAATCTTTAGAATATATGTATAAGTATGTATCTTGTCTCTTGGAGTAGAGTCAGTTCGGCTTTCATAACGTCGCAACATGTCGCGTCCAGGCCATTCTATTTAGTCGGCCATGCATTCACTGGTAATGACGTATACTTTGGGAGATCAAAACTCCAAGGTATTTATAACACCTTAGAGAGTTCAATTATATACCAATGCCTCTGATCCTTGTCGAGCAAAAACACTTTACTGAAACGAACGAAACCTAAAATTGCGGCAGCCACGAGGAGCAATCTCCCTTGAAAAGCGGCGGTGGGTGTTCCAGCTGATAAGGAAGGCTCTCGGCGGTGGCTGACTCGCGTCCCTCCGCTGCTATTTCTGACGGCCATGTATTTCCTAAGAGGTGGATCCTCCGGTGCACGTCAGCGGGACTAAGGCCGATTCGTGGCTTCCGTTTCCCTCTAAGGGAACATTCTCGAATATTCTTGTTCTGCAACGATTAAAGTCGTGCAAACTCTGGTTCTAAGATGCGAGAGTTACAACCAACTGGCAAATTAGATGAATCGATGAGATGCTCTAGTCTGGTTTTATCACCACATCAAGGATGTAAGATAGAGGCAGTGGCATAACTCGTGCAATTGTCTGAGGTCCTCAGGCGCAATAGGTCCAGTTTTTTAAGGACAAAAAACGTTATTTTCACGATTTGTAATTACCTCCCAATAAAAATTTGTTAGAGATGTTATTTCAAACAATGTTAAAAATTCTACGTTCTCATACCCCTTCGGTGCCTCAGCGGTTGGCATATTTGCTCTCCACCAAGACACTCCGGATTCAATTTCCTGTGGGGTCGGAAAAAAAGTTGTAGCTTTTCACTTCAATGCCCCAGTTTATATAACTGTGACTACTGAAAAGCGAACCCTCCTTACTCTATCCACCTCCTCCTAGTATCAATAACTCTATTACTAACAACTCCTACTAACACCTCCACATGGGCTAAGTTGTCGGTAAACCCATCTAATCGGTCCACCTATACTAATACCATTCTACCCTCCTACCTCCTACTTGCTATCATCCCATGTAGATAAATTTCAATAGCACGTTTCATTTCCCATTTACAAATACTACAAAGCAAAAAAGAAAAATCGTTGTGTCATTTATAAATTTGGCATAACTAATGTTACGACGAAACGTGTCTTAACTGACAGACAGGTATTTTCTCAAACAATTTTATCTGACAGACAAAAGTTTCCTCAAACTGTATTTATCATTTCCAACGGGACCCCGAAGCAAATTAAAATTATCCTTCCTTTTATTAATCTTTAAAAGAAGTATCAGTTTCTGTATAATACAGTTTATGTTATTTAAAATTAATGAAACATTGTTGATATTCACTAATGATAAATTTGAAAAGCTTCTCAAAATAATTTTTCAGCTGGGGGACCTCGATGTGACCAAGTCTCGGGGCCACGGAAGGGATAGTTACGCCATTGGTCCAAGACAAGAGATACAAATTCAGACTCACGATTAAGTGCATTGGAGGCGCTTGTGGTCACTTATCTCCTCAATGGGGATGCATCCCAGGTTCACTGGAACAGGTCGGGTGGATGTTGCGTACGGGATTGGAGAGTCAATGTGGGTGGTGCAATGGACAGCACACCTTCGGTCAGAGCAAGACTTCCAGTTTCGAGCCCAGGTCCGTCGCAATTTTCACTTTGTGGTTGACGAAGCAAAATTAAACTTACTTCATGTAAGGCAAACTCAAAGCCCTCCATCAAAGATATTTTTAGGATTATAGAGTCAAATATTGGTATGTATAGACGTAGCAACAGGGTTCACATCCTGCGGTTTTGTTCCCGTAACTAAAATGTACGAGAGAATTAATGCCAAGATATGTGCAGTGCAATTCAGTACATATGAGTAATGTAGAAAGGTTAGCGGAAACAGAGTATAAGTATAACATATTTGAGATATTTTGCGACAATGTATATGAGAGAGGTTATGAGGAATAATCAGCAGTAGATGGTGACGAGCACATCACAGCGACGTGGTGGCGAAAAGGCGCTGCGATCCGCATTGGTCTAATGCGAATATTATAAACAGAGAAATGAATGAGAAAACATCCTGGTGATGAAATTGTTTAGTTCACGGGCAGGAATGTTGAGGATATAAAATAATTAATAATTTATAAGGATGTTAATAATGTCAACTAACATTGACAGGTTCACTTCACACTTAGTTTAGGGAGGACCAAGATACATCATTGCATATTTAGAAAAATATAACTTCATACTTCATATTTCATATTTGGATTAGAGTAGGAATACACCAGATATTCAATGAAAATTCTCGTCTATCAATACAAAACTGAAAATATCTTGTTACAGAGACCAGGGTCTTGTATTTGGCTTCTATTAAAGAAACAAAAAAAATTGATTTAAGATTTACAGGTACATTATGCGTTGTCTTCAAGATCTACTTCCATTCTCTTGGTTTAGCAGGAGCACAGCGAAACTCAGAAAATGTGGTTTTATTTCTCATTCAATCGGATTTAAATATTTACTCACGTACCCAATACGCCGTTTGGAATCTTTGTAAAAATGCAGTTCATAACAAATACGAATTAAGTGTTTCACTTAAAATTTTATTACTGCAAAGTCGATTAACGACAAACACGGAAAGAAAAAAGAACAAGGAAATATATATTTTCAAAATTTTAGATTTTCACTAATCTAAAAAAATCTGCGTCAAAAATATTTGTCAAAATCACAAAAATATTTCTGTACAGGATGTAAAGTGGTGTAATAAATGACCTACTAGTGCCACACTTCAGACAAACTTCATCTGAATAGGATGATAGTTAATACAGAGTACTGGCCAAGAGTGAAACCGTCCAATAACGCGGCCGTTGTAATTCACAGGGTAGAGCTTCATAGCATTACTATTAAAGAGCTCTCTGTGGGGAATGACTAATTCAAATTTAATTATCCATTAAACGACAACAACAATAACATACAGCCCAAACATAATTTTTAAGACTTCATGAAAATGTGGCCAGCGACACTTTTCGGAAGCTTTGATTTCCAATAACTTCATTTTACAACAGGATTTGTGCAGTCTAGACGTTGAGGCATTAAGGGAAATCTGATAATCTCACCAAGATTTGTACTCCGGCCGTCGAGATCTCCATCAGTCCATTGAGCCGCGCTGTGGGTCTACTTTGAGATCGCGATTTCCATGACGTCTTCCGTTCTGACAAGAGTGAGAACGCATAAGTATTATCCTAATAACCGGTCACAAAGAAAGCGCGATCCTTCCTCCTCAAAATCGTCCTCCTTTCGTATATTTGAGCTAGATGTAATGTAAAAGGTGTTACATGATATTCATTTCTGTTACGTTACCGTCATATCTCAAGATTATAAAATCTTCGACAGGAAAGTGTTTTACGATTGTGTTTTAGTTTTGGGAGAACAAAAAGAAATTCGCTACACTGTATTGTTTCGCTTACTTCTTAGAAAACAAGAATGACTTAAGTGAAACAATACAGCGAACTATTTTATTGAAATTATTCCTCGTTTCAGTAGGAGAATAAAATGCAACTACTTATCACTTCTCGAGCAAACCTAAATCATACCTAGGAGCAAAAGCTATAACTTTATAAAGGTCATTTTAGTCCAACGTTTATGAGTTATTAATTAACAGACAAAGACAAGTATGGCCTATTCTACAGAAATGAGGAAATAAATGTCCAAAACGCCCTATTCTGTTAGGTTCAGATTTTTTCAATATTTTAATTATTTTGCTAGTACAACTTATTAATACAAATGAATTAAGTTATTTAAAATTATCAAATTCAATGTGCATAACATATAATAATTTATTTACGACTGTTTCCTCACTCCTTTGCCATTTCATGCCTCACTCCTTTGTCATCTTTTTTTTAAATTCACGCCTGTCAAGGTAAAGATTGTCTTACAGGAGCGGTTGCTGTGGTGGCAACTCTGAGGGTTCCACCCTATACCAATATAACCTGTTTCATTTCTCAAAAACCTCAGTTGTTTTGTGTAAACTCGTTGGATCTGTTCAAAACGCAAAGTGCTTGTTCATGGACCTCACTCCTTTGTGTGCCGCAAATTTTCCAATTTCCGTAGAATCACCCATGTCGTATGACTCTCCGTGGCTCACGTGGTAGCGTTCTAGCTCATCACTAAGTCATCCCGGGTTTAGTTCCCGGTGGGGTCGGGAAAAAGTGTCTCATTAGTGTCCCAGTTCATATAGCTTGACCACTGAAAAGCGAACCGTCATTCTTCTATCCATATCCCACTGCTCCTAGTATTGCTAACACTTAGTAGCACTAACTACTACTACTAACACCTCCCATTTCCCATTTAAAAATACTACAATAAGTGAAGTTAGGTGGAAAAGCAGGCCTCATGGCCTGAATCTCGCCAAAATACAAAGAAAATGAATTAATAAACAAATCTAATATAAATAAAGCGTAAGAAAAGCAGATAATCTCACAACGTTGTCACTGAAGGTAATCCTTGCCCCTCCGTTCGTCAACGATTCGTTGACACAAAATCTCTCTTGTGTGGAGGTTGTTTCCAACCCGCAATTACATCTGTATTTGGTGCAGCCATCGCATCTGTGGTTTTGTCTTCCGCCACGTGGCGTACACGTGGCACTGCGGTTGTACCACCCCTCCTCCACGTGTCCTCCCCAATCGCTTTACAACAACTCAACTCTCGGCCTCTGAGGAGAAGCAGCTTCTCCATATGTATTACATGCGACGGAGACACGCGTCTGTTGACAGTCGTGACAGATGACGACGAAGTTAGATGTTCTTTTTTTCCCTTCTTCTTCTTCTCTGATTCGTTTTTCGCATGTGTGAGGGATCGAATGGCTTTATTGCGAAGAATTTACTTCCGTTTTGACATGTTTCCTATTTTTGGAGCACGCAAAATATAATAAGGGTATTTTCTTTTGTCTGTGAAGATCTCCAGATGTTTTTTTTCCCCTTCGATTTTCTTTGAGCACTTTGATCAAGTTGATCTAAACCGGTCCTGTAGGTAAACAAAGCTGATGTCCTTCATTTCAACGAATGCACATGACTTCCATTCACGACAATTATTTTTTTATATTCATTTTCGGAAAATTAAAATTCATTCCTAAAAACCGGGTTTGTCACTTGAGTGTATGCAAGGCAGAATTGCAGATACAATGGTGGTGGCTGTGTTTTTCTGCGATTTTTGTTGTACTTTCCACAGCTGTTGGAGGTCGGGGTCTATAATAGGAAATCTGATAGTAGGGGCTGATCTATTGAAATAATTATTCGCAAATTTAGTGTTACTTAATAGTTACGATTTATCAACAATACTTTCCGAATGATTTATAGTTTGATAATAATACATACTTGTGAAATGACTTCTTTGTGTTTTATTAAATACAATATTTGTTGGTATTATGTTAATATTATAACACGTGCCGAACTATTTTTATCGTTAGGAGTATTTTGAAATGTTAAATCCGCTTCTGCCTCAGGGCCTTTGATCGGAATTGATGGGATGGTCCCTTGCTCGCTTCCACAGAGTAAATTAGTTTATTATCCTCCACGTGGTATACGCTGTTTATACCTGTTTTTTACAATAAAGTTTATTTATTTATTGTTTATTATTGAATTAAATTGTAGAGTAACTTGGATTCGCTCCCGTTAGTTTCGGGTTTGTTGTTAAAAAAGACACTTAAAACCACATTGATATCTACACATTTTTCTTTTCGTCAATACTGGTGGTTTTGTCGTGATGATGTGTTCTGTTTAAGACTTAATACTGAGTTCTCAAATTCTAATGCTGAGATCTAATAAATAATTAGAAAGAAAATTAATGTGTCTTCCACATCTGAGTTTTCCCTCGAGCCCTCGTCAATTTTTCCAAAGTGGTTTCAAGTGGAGGAAAACTATTTTTGAAATTGAAATTTTCTTGTTCTTTAAGGACATATCAAGTTTCAAAATTTGATAAAGCTTGTTGTCTCTTACCAGATGTTTCACACAACTTCACCAATATTGTTAACCACCCATCAAAGATTTGACTGTTGTGAGAATATAAACACATTCAAATATACATTGATATTTCACATAGAACTAAATACTATCTATCATTCAGTGATGTGTAATTTCGTTCAAGATCCCAACCCCCCAGGGGACTTACATCTAGTAAGTACGTGTTTGGCGAACACGGGGCCCCGAGCTGAGTCTGGCATTACTTCCACTTACTTGTGCCATGCTCCTTCCTTTCTCTTTCCTGACTTCCCTCGGTCACCTCTTGTTCTTTTCGATCCCGACGCTATTAAGCCTAGGGTATCTTTCATTTTCCTCATTCCTGTCATATTTTGTCCTACCCCTCATTTTTTGTCCCCCCTTATTCNCCCCCCCTCTATTTGATGTATGTTGTGAGATATGTTTTGGTGTGTTGTAGATCAGGAGGGTTTTTAGTGGGTATGGTTGAGTTATTCGACGCGGGGAGAGTCATGTTGGCTTTCCCTAGAGCGTAATTGTATTTTCCCTACCTGTACAAGTTTTTCGGGCTCCAATGATCTTTGATGTCGTCGACCCAAAAAGCCCCACAAAAAAAAGAAAAGAAAAAAGATCCCAAATATGCATTCAATTAACTTGCTAGATCACAGTAACTTCCAATGATCTGCTTCCTGCAATGAATAAAAAATTGCGTTTTTTGATATTTTTCGATTCGAATTGAAAAACTTTTGTGAGAGACATTATTGTCCCTACTAAATTAGCGTCCATTATATAATATAATTAGAAAAATAATGAAAGACTCACGACCTTTCATGGACGAATAATATATGTATTGTTAAGAGAGATCACAACGTTTTGACTCTGTTTTAAGTCGTCGACAGTTGATCAAATCATTACGAATTATAACAAGAAACATAACAACAGGACGATTGAACATGATATTAAACATAAATATGAACACAAAATAGGAGAAACTACACGAACATAATATAATACTGTATTGTATTATGCCGTGCGCACACACTCACACATTATGTATAAAGAGAGAGGTATAAATACCAGATACATTTTCAATGTATGAGCGTAAATTCAAACTCCCGAGTGTATTTTTTATAAATATAATTTCTGATATACGTTTGTAATAATTAACTTGTTTGTCCAAAATTAATATATTTTCCCAATCCATCAAGTGATCATTGTTAATGCAGTGAGAGGTAATTATGCTTTGTTCTACTGATTTTAAATTTCTTTTGTGTTCCAGGAACCTAGTTTTTAACCCTCTTCTTGTTTGCCCTACGTAGCATTACGATCTTTACATTTTATTTTGTATAATACGTTGTTATCATTCTTATCTTTCTGACCTTTCTTATCTTTTCCTTTCGTTTTCAAATGATTTCTTTAATTTTTAAATGTTTCAATCAATTTCATATTCTCAGACTTCAGTAATCTATGCAGTGAAGGAGTTATAAACTTGCTATAAGGAAACACGGCATAAATCATATCATTTTGTTGAGGTTGCGTTTGTAGTTACCTGTTATGAAGGTTTTATTCGTCCATAAAGGTCGTAAGCCTTTCATTATTAATTTAATTATTATTCATCATTATTTCATTATTTATTTAAATTCTGTATTTTAGATAACCCCATGTATTGTTTATTTGATTTATTATAGAAGAAAATAATACTATTAATAGATGTGCATTAACGTATTGAATCGTTTGATTTCAATAACGCATATATCAATGTCCTTCTCAATCTTATTGGGGTACTATTTTAAGGATTCTAAGCGAGAAGGATAGTACACCAATAATACCAAAATAATCGCATCAAGATGTATCAAATGCATCTCGTCGTCTACACGCTATCTATGAAATACAGCTACTGTTATAGGAGTATTCCAAATGGCAGTCTATATCTGAGGTGGTACAGTTCACTGACTTCTTGAAATGTATTTTCTATTAGTAGTTTTCTTCTTAGAACGAATGTCAAGTTCAACTGTTTCAACCATACACAACTGCGTCAAGGTTGACCAGATGACAAAATATTTATACTGCAAATAATAGAAGGTATTTCCCTTATTCAACCTTTTAAAATCTGATTTTTTTTAAAAATTGGGGTTTTAGGGCTCGCCAAAATCTGAAATTCGAAAAATCTCGTGTTACTAAACCTCTACAAAAGCAACAACCTATCAAAATTTCAAGTGTGTAATAAAAAATATATAAGTTATTAATTTGTTACCAAACGCGTGATAAAAGTATCTCTTTTTTACATTTTTTATAGTTTTAAAAGAAAAAAAAATTTCAATTGAATTTGTCCTCTATTGGTTATAGGTAGTTTACCCTCCTTTTGTGGCAATACATTTATTTATTTTAATTCAAAACTTTAAAAAATATCCTATGTTCATGCTAAAAAAAAGGTTAGGAACTGTTGATTTAGTCAAATGTGCAAGATATGAATACTAAAAACGTTCACGGTTGTTATGAGACCTCAGAGATTTAAGTTATAGTTACCAATATTCTTCACGGAACCATACATCTTTTTACGACTAATATTAATCTATTTGTGGGTTTACAAAATGTTTCATAGCATTGATATGAAACTGAAAGAATGAATTAAAAATTATAAATTAAAAAACATTGATTTATAAATTAAAAAACATTCTAAAGCATGCCACGCAAGGAATGAATTAAATCATTTGAACCTTTTGGGGGGAAAAGGAGAATACGAGGAATATGAGAGAATTTTGCTTGCTTTACAATTGTCGTTATAATTAGTTTTCTCTATGAAAGCGAGAATATCACAATTGAGCACACCATGTTCATTTTTCAATAAGATTTCCATGATACTATTTCATTAAAACTATTTAGACGTATACATCCCATATTATACTGGTATCAGTATATTGTCAATATATGTCTCCTCTCCCGATTACTTAACATACTGCCTATTACTTTCAAGCAGTATGTTGAGTGATAGGGAGAGGTGAAGATGAGTAAGATAATGATGCCGTGAAAAATTATCGTCAAACGCCGAAACGAAGGCAGAAATTCTTTATTTTATTTTTTACCTTCTTCCTGAGTGTAGATTGTTATTCTTAATAGTAGTAAGGTCAAGTTTACTAATATAAATATATATATATATATATATATNATATATATATATATATATATATATATAGTAATTTGTACAAATAGAGAGAATATTTGTGCAAATCATTTTAGTAAAATTTTCAGATTTATCGTTGTTTAAAGATATTTACTCCCAAAGAAACCAAGTAAAATGAAACGAAAAGAACTTTCCAGTAGAATCTAATTTCGTTTGCGAAGTCTCGTTTCAAACACCTCAGCGAACATTTTGCCACATTACAACTTCCAGGAGAGAAAACCACAAGCGACAGTTCCGAAGAAAAACTTTTTTCTACAAAACATATCACAAGTTAGCGTGGTCGCGGAACCTCGAACGCATAACTGACTGCGCAGAAGGGTGTGTCATGCAAGGGTTGTGCGACAGTTGGAGAGAAAAGGAACGGAAGGGTGGAGAAAGTACTAAAAGGTGATGGAGGCGTGTTCAGACCGCGTGCAGTTGTCCGCAACGCGGTTAGCGCGTCATCTGTCAACTTCTCTCCCGACCAACTTCCATTTTAATTCCAGTAGTCACGCCGAGTTATGAATCCAGATGCGAATCATCCAAAGAATTTTTTGTAATATCTCCCATGGTCTAACATATCGACTCCGCAGTTATTAATTTACTAGCTGGTTACTCGGCGTTGCCAGGGAATTTTCATAGACTAATCCACGTTTACTCCAGAAAAAAATAAAATATATCTATATTGTAATATCCAAATCCTTATGTATTAAAACACATGCTAATTTTATAAATTCTTAATAATACAAATTTAATACAAAACTTGACTGTATACTTGACCATCTCCCGGGAGCTGCGTCGGTCGAATTTTCGCTTCCGAGGCATGACGCGGCTGCACCATTTCATTACAATTCTTGTAAAATCTTAACTATACGTCAAAGTTTTACGATTTAGAAACGATTTTTATCTTTGTTGAATGTACAAAACAAATGTCATTAAACTTGATTATGATTGATTTTTTCTTTCTTCGGTTACTCTCTAAAATTGAAATATTTTAACACTTCTATTTTTGATAACGTTATATCGATAATTTACGTTAATTTTGGCAGAAAGACTATGCTGCAACCGACTTTTTTGTTGAACTCTTTGAGGTAAACATAGTTGTCACTTATCTCTAACCATTTAGGCAGTGTAAGTGAATATAAATACTCTTGAAGTAAGTGAATAAAATAATATTTCTTTTTCCCGTTTTTAAGGAAAGTTATTGTCAAAAACCAGTTATATCTTTCTTATTACGCATTTAAAAAACGAAAAGGTTATCTAAAATACATCCTAGACATCTGAGCTATCTCCTGGTCAAATTTCATCGCGATTTGTCCAGAGGTTTAGTCGTGATCAAGTAGCAAACAGACAGACAGATTCGCGCTACGCATTTATGTATTACTAAGTATGGATTTAGTATGAATTGGGTTTCACGTATATAATAAGGAAAAATAATTGTCGTTTTGAACTGGAGGTTGGGAAGTGGAGGCTTGGCGGCTTCAAGAGAAGCAATACCAAGGTTACTTGGCGCTGTTTTATGTTTGAGAACCAGCCGATGAGATGAAATTTACGTGCATATGATTGACTCTGTCTTCCTTGAAGACCCTGACTTAAGCAAACAGCTAACTGTAAGGAAGGACTATATAATTTGTGCACAGTAGGTTTGAAATGTGGAATGTTTAACTTTAGATTATCTACATAAATAAAATATGAAAAAAATAAAAAATAAAAATATGTGTTGATGCCGTGTTTTACAATAAGTATCAGCAAGACGCATTGAGTGTTTAATTTATGTGGAAGGAGAAAGAAAGAAATCCACTTCCAGCTAGCTTTCGTGTTATCCTTGCATGATATGAAGAACTACTGCAGGCAGGAATACAATTTAATGAGAACCCAATAATGAGTGTGTTGAAGGTGCGGACAATCAATGTTGTATTAATTTGTTGAATTATGTGAACTTTTGCTACAAGCAAAACAAAAAACGAGAATCAAGAGAGAATCTTTGCCAACAATAAATCGCTTTGTGTGCTCATTGCTTCTGCGTGAAAACCAGGAAAACGAAGGAGGTGATTCTACGGAAAAGAGGAAATTTGCGGCACACAAAGGAGTGAGGTCCATGAACGAGCAACAACAGTTCCAACGTGTGCACACAAAACAACTGAGGTTTTACAAATATTACAATAAAAATAATTTACAAATACTACAATAAAAAACTGAGGTTATTGAGCAATGAAGCTGATTACATTATTTTGGACAGGAATCCACAGGGTTGCCACTACATCAACCGCTCCTCTAAGATCACCTTTATTTTGACAGGCGTGATCTTCAAAAAATGACAAAAGTGTGGGACATGGAGTGACAAAGGAGAGAGTAAATAGTCGTAAATAAGTTATCTGTGTTATGCACATTGAATCTGATGATGTTAAATTACCTAATTCATTTGTATCAGTACGCTGTACTAGCAAAAATATATAGAAAAAATTTAAATGTAACATGACAGGGCATTTTGGACATTTATTTCCCCATTTCTGTGGATTGACGCAAGTATGACATGTGGCGATTTGTTCATTGAAAATTTACACAATACTAGTAGAATGATATTTTCATCATCTTTTTTTTTTAATCGACCAAATATTTCAAAACCAAGGAACATTAGAAACGTTATTCAGTATTTCCTTCCATTAGATGTATCATTAATTTGTTTCTGGATCCTGAAGTTTATAGGTTTACTTCATACCAAATTAAAATTTCTCTTTTATAAAGTTGAATTAATACAATATATCTTACATGTATTTATAGAGGTAAGTGCGTAATACAGTATTAGTAGAACTAATTTCCATCTATGGAACGTGGTGAATGGCTATCCCATTACTGGGTCAGAGTTGAGTCATTTCTAGGTCAGAAATATTGGAACTAAACATTTAAAAACATACAGTCATGAACCAAGGAACAAAACAGTTAAAGAAACATTAACTAAAAGTATATTAAGTTATAATTGCGTTTTCCATGTATTACAAAGATAATCAATGATAAATAAATCGGATAAAATTAAAGTTTCGTGTTTCTAAATGTTGGTTTGGTTATCACAAACGAAGCTCTATAAATAGTAAAAACAACAAACTGTAATTATTTGTGTATTTTATAAAATTTACCTTCACATTGGATTGTTCACATTCACAGACTACTTGATACGAAGGAAACGTACCAATTAGGTCCTTCGTGTCTAGCAAGTAAAATTAAATACAATTGACTCAAGGTAGTATTAGTGTATGTTTCATTAGCCATGATTTTGGGTTTATAAATTAAAAACTTTATTTATCATTATATTTCATAAACTTTTCATGTTATTTTCATTCGTCAATGTCTGATGCGTTTAGATCAATTACACTGAAACACAAAACTTTTTTTATTAAATGTTCTGTCACCAAATCTTCGTGAGAAATGCATTAAACTTTTGAAAAATTTTATCCCAGTCTCATTAGAGGGAAGACAAACCAAATTATTTTATTTACCAACTATTTAGAGCGTCGATTATCCAAACGAATGTACAGTTCAATAATAAACAACACGGATAATCAAAATTCAGTTACAAAGAAATACAATACAGCCAACAACATTTCTACAAAAAACAATATGTTTATTTGCATGTACTAAATATTTACGAAAAAATCGACACACTAACTATTTTTGAGTTGTATGTCACTAAGATTTACGAAGATTTTTTGAAAAAATAATAAGAAATATTAATAAATTTTTGTTTCAAAGTTAAATTTCTCTTTATGGCACATACGTCTTCAATTAATAATAATAATATTAATAATAGTAACTTGAATGTAAAAAAAGTGGTTACAAACTGCTTATGATACGACAACATTGACATTGTCGCAATAGCTTTTGTCACTTTCCTTTTCCCTGATGTCTGTTCGGATAATTGAGTTGGGATAACTGACGCCCTCTAGTACTACAGTGAGTAATAAAACAACGCTATATTATTTTCAACTTCTCAAACTACCGATAAAAGCGTAGAAACGGAAAAATAAGCGTTTTCTATGCATGAAATATTAATGACTATAATGTTATTGTGCTACTTAAGAAGCTGTCACTGCAACAACATAAAGATCCATACCAGAGCACACGAATTATGGGTTTCAAATGGGGAAGACGTGAAACAAAGGACGATCGCGTTCGTCAGTTCGCGATGTTTCAGGAGGCGCTGACAGCGAACGGGCGCCTCGTGATGTATCGCGATCGCGGAGTGAACTGAAGCGACCTCCGCGGTTTAGCGAGGCGAACTCACCCTCGGGAGTGGGGGAGGAAGAAGGAATGGGGTGGGGATTGGCGAAGAAACTGCGAGGTGGGAGAATGAAACGCTACACTGGATGATATTAAGGCGCAATGCACACCGACTAAAGTATACTTTATAAAGTTTAGTATCCTTTATATATATATATAATACAGGTATTCGCGTGCGTCATAGTGGATCCAACATGGTATTAAAAAATATCGCGTAGCGCTTGTAAACATAGGAATGGCTCCGCGTTAAAGTAGTACGGTGGCACAGGTGGTAGTGTTGTCGCTTCTCACCAAGTCATCCCGGGTTCGATTCCCAGGGGGTATCACATTAATGTCCCAGTTTATATAGCAGTGACTACTGAAAAGCCAAACTTCCTTCCTCTATCCTGGTATCAATCCCAACTCCTATCGCTCCATGTAGATAAGCTTCAATAGCACGCTACATTTTCCATTTAAAAATATAACAATAGAGATTAAAAAGTAGTACTAGCTCATCTAGAATTAAATCTCTAAACTATCTGAAATCGGTATAAACGAACAGAGTGACATGTGTTTATTGCAATTTCAACTTGAAAATTATACCTCACTGGCCATTGAAATGAAATAATTGCAATAATAATTGGTGTAATATATTGCGTCTTACGGAGTAAACACTTATTTTCAAAAAGAGATCAACTTTTAAAATACGAAAGTGATAGATCTTCATTTTAATTTGTAGTAAACTTTCCGTGGTATCTTCCGAGGTGCGAAGCCAAGTCACCAAGATTCTACTGAATATTGTTTATACTATACTATTAACTGATAAATAGAAACTAAATCATGTTTTTTCATCATTATCATTCATAATGTTGTGTTATAAAACAACCATAACAAAAATTCAATAATTATTCTTCTTAGTGATTTCACTAACTTCGAGAGCTGGTAAGACGCGATGCACACCGATCGAACGCGTTTCATGAGTTTCATGAAACCAAACACATTTACATACCTTGTGACGCGCGCGCAGTTTCATGCAACGCAAGTTTTATGAAACGTGTAAAAATAGTATATCAATAACAAAACAGAAAATTATTTTATAAGAAACTGGGATTCATGGAACGGGATTTCATTGGTGTGCATTGCCGTATCTAACGAGTTTCTTGTCCCATGAAACCATTTTTGCGCTTTCCGTGAAACGTGAGTTGCATGAAACTGAATGTGTACGTCCCAACGTATTTAATTAAGACTCGAAGAATGAATAGCAAGATGAAAAATGAGAAATATTTTTTCACGGTTTGTTTATCCGACGTACGCAATTCAAACCCAATTATTTTTTATTTTTTGAACACCAAATATTTCTTTGTCTTACTTACCTCCGTGAACAGTTATCAAAAAGTAACTTATCAGTCACAATCAACTAATAACATTACAATCCTATGCTATATAAAACTATTCGACATAATTTTTGTCTTTATAGGTTCCACGCTTAATTTGCCTTCGATTAATCATGTATTTTCTGTATTTGATTATTTGTGGAATGATGGTAAAAAAACGGTTGATGTCAACAAATGGTTGCAAACTGCGCATGACCGCATGGGGGATAATAAACTAAGTTACTCTCTGGAAGCAAACAAGGGACCATCCCATCAATTCCGATCAAGGGCACAAGGGCAGTGGCGGATTTCATACTTATGTAAAAATATTTAATAAAATATGTAGTTATCTATTTTGTATTTCAAAATGAATCATAAATATAATGTGCAGTGAAAATTGATCAATAATAACAAAAGTATTAAATGTCATTTCCGTCTCCGGAAAATCCCTCACTTCCCGGACAAAAATAGGAAAAAAACTCGGGCCAGGATAGGTGGTCTTTTATATTTCACTAGTTGCACTTTTATATTCGACAAGATGGAATGTTTCTTTTTTATATTTGATTAGCTGCACTCATCAAGCTTCGCGCGGGTTTGAATTGGTCCCATCTTGGCCACATACAATTCCACATTGCTTGATAAATTACTCGTAGCATGTCTACGCGAAAAATTCATCAACCCGCGTAACCTTGGCAGAGCCCAAGACAATAAACTGTTATTATCCCCACATGAAAAACGCGTGAATTTCTGTCGGTGAGACAGGTAAAAATCTAAAATAATGTACAGACTCATCTAGATAGTTCCAGACAATACAACAACAATTTTAATATTATCCATCAAATAATATCCATTTACATACCAGCTTCTCCAGTGGCTACGGGATTAGCATGCTTGCTCACCACCAAGTCACTCTGGGTTCAACTCCCGGCGGTCAAAATTTGTAGATTTTCACATTAATGTCCCAGTTCATATAGTTGTGACTACTGAAAAGCGAACTCTCCTTCCTCTATCCACCTCCTTCTACTACTAACTCTTACTATTACAAACTACACTTATCAACACCTCTACGTGGGTCAAGTTGATAAATACAGCTAAGCGACCTACCTACTAACAATATACAACTACCACCCAACTCCCACCTCCTATCGCTCCATGTTGATAAGCTTCAATAGCACGCTACCTTTCCCATTTTCAAATACTTCAATAAAAATATTACATAGCAACGTACAAATTTTCATTTTTATTAATTGGTTGAGATGAAATTATAATTTTTTTAAATTTATTAAGATTTGTGGGGAGGTGTTACACTTGTTATCCATCAAATCCATGAACTGTTCATGAACATACTAAGAGTCGATTTTGAGGACATTGCTTCCAACAACATCGACAAATAGAAAAATTGAATGTGCTTTTAGTTTTTGAAAAAAAATTCCTGATATTATGTATGCTAACTTTATGTGAAAACATCATGAAAATACAACAAATCATTTCGGACGAGAGCTATTTGATCTCTACTCTTTTATGAAAGAAGTGTTGATATATTTACAAAAACATTTTTTGCTCAGGTTAAATTTAATTTACCGGAACATTATAAATCAGGTTTATTAAATAAAAATATAATACAAGTTAAACACAAATAAGACAAATAAAAATGGAAATCTCATTTTCCGAGAGTTTCTTTGAACTCTCAATGAAACTTAATTCTGAAAGTGCCACCAAATTTTCATATTTGTTCAAATTATTTAACAAATTGTTTAAAATAGTCATATTGTCTACTTATGATATTTAAAAAGTCAATACTTTGTGAGATATGCGTTTGAGTAACGTATGTATCTCTCAATTAATAGATACTTCATCATCTTCATTTATTAAATGTTTTTCACGACATAAAAACCAGTCACCAAATTGTGTACTCTCTGCAGCAAAGTAAGGGAGAAAATAATTCGTTATAATCGAGTTAATTGTCTAAAAATACTAACCAATATTTGATACTTTAATGAACTTTGTATTTTATCAATTTTTAAACGAAAAAAACACAGATTTTAGAAAGAACATAAAAAGACAGGAAGACAAGTTTCACACAACTTGCTGTTAGTAAACCAAGAAGATAAAGTAATATTAATTATTAATTATTGTGATGACGCGACCACCAATCTGGCAAGAATAAGTAACAAATATCACCACACATAGTTCAAACAAGTGGTAACTTAATGGTAATCACAAATAGTTCAAAATGCCTTTCTATAATTTCATACTAAAAGTTAGCCTTAATTGGGTTAAATCGTTAATTTTCGTAATGAGTGGCATTGTGAAAACTTAATACAACCCTGAATTACCTTTGCGGTTCCCCTTTTGCGTTCATGAATTACCTTTGCGGTTTATTATGTAATGATGATGAGAACTTTAATTTAAACAATTTATATTATACATTAAATATGTATTCATCAACGCTTCCTCTGCCTGTCATGTTTAATTATCATTATAAGAACACCGAGCCTTATTATAGACAGTCAAAAAACAACTTAGATTCACATTAAATATTAAAATTTCATCTCTTTTATTTCATCATAATGTAAATATTGTCAACTAAGGTCAACCCAAATATTTACATTATGATGAAATAAAAGAGATGAAATTTTAATATTTAATGTGAGTCTAAGTTGTTTTTTGACTGTCTATAATAAGGCTCGTGTTCTTATAGGATATTATACATTAATTATTCCGTTAATTAGTACACAGTTTAAAATTAAAGATTACGATCCTTCGAAAGTCCAGTATGTGTCTTTGTAATAATACCTCATTTTTTATAACTCTATTAAGTACCGCGAGAGAAGAAGATGTATATATAGATAGTTACCTTTCAAAAAGAATATGCAGCAATAATATATTGTATACGTTCAGACCATCCTCTTTAATATCATAATACCATGAAAAATTCCTATCAACCTAGAATCTACCTGAAGTGATACTTCACGAAAATTCCTAGTTGCGTCATATAAACACTAGACCAGGCTTGATTTTGAAATCTGTCTCGAGAGAAACAAAACGCGAGATCTAAAATTATTGAGAATCTCGTGCCGATGAAAGCGAGGAAATGAAGTCGGAGGAAGAACATTACAAAGGAATCGACAAGGAACAGAATTTTCTCACGAGATAGTAGAATCGATAGGGTGTAAAATGTATAGTCTGAAATAGAAGGATTTGTTAAAGCAGAACTCTCACGTCCGTTAAATTCGTTTTAGTCTCTATACTTGTATTTAATATAACGTTCATTTTTTTCTTTTCTAATAATAAGCAGAACCACATGATTGTATATTCACGTCTGTTAAACTCTTCTATTTCATATGATGTTTATTTATTTATTTTCTAATAATAACAATTTATTTATAACAACATGTAAAAGAGACAGTTTGACTTCTCTATTAAAGTTTCATGTATGCATACATTTTCAATTACTTATACAATTAAGTTTATATTTTTATTACGCTTACGAACAACATTATTTTTATGGATAGATTAATTCAAACTTATTATGAATACAGTTAAAATTGTAACAGTCATTTTAATGAACTCAAAAGAAGCGTCCCGATAGCAATTGAGGGTACGATCAATATTATATACAATAAATTTATTTTCAAAAATAATGTTATAAAAGTATTATCACATTAATTTATCCTCCGGAATCAAACAAGGGACAATCCCATCAATTTAGGTCAAGGGCCGTAACGTGCGAGGCAGATTTCTGGATCCCAAGGTCAAATCGTGATATTCACCACCTTAAAATCAGAACAAAGACGTGATCTTTTTGTTTACTTATTTAATAAAAACAACTAAATAATATAATGAAATAGGTTTTGACTAAGTTTTAAAATCCATGTGTCGCTTCAAAGTACATTCAATATTTAGGCGAAAATAAATGTGATGGAAAACACATACTTGCAGGGAAACAAATGAAGGTGATCCCAAGTGATACATCTCTCAGGAAAATTTAGATGTTGCTTTGAGGTAGTACTTCACGTATGATCTTGTCAAAAGTTGTGGACAAAATTTATTTTATGAACTACACTACTATGGAATATTATAGTTAGATTACACGCTTATATAGTAAAACGTGTTTCAAAATAAGTTGAGAAGTTTGTTTAAACATTTTAAATTATGGTTTAGGATATGGTTGTAAGTGATGAAAATCTATTCGAAATTTCAAACTTTTAATCTGACTGTACCTGGATTTAACCCACAGAAGAAAAAAAATTTAAATTTAAACTATGCCGTAAGAAATCAAACTGTGGAATACTTCTTTAAAACATATTAGATCACTTGGGATATGTCACATGTATTAAAACATGAATTTCATTATAATACGTTCTAAAATAATACGTGTCATTTTACACTTCCTTCCCTGCAACGTTGTACATTACTTTTTCAAACTGATAGCATTACACTGCACAGCTGATTTTGTTGTTTTTAATCAACGCGCAAATAGATAAAAAAATTGAGGTTACTTCCAATGTTGATTATTTGAAGAATGTCTTTAAAATCTTGTGCTATGTGGAAAAGAAAAGTGGTCTCTTAAACAATATTCCATCAACAAACAGCTAAACGTACATTATTTTACACACCAATGCTTTGATCGCATTGAGCTTCAAGTATTGGAAAAGATATCAATCTAGCTGTGGCTTTAGTTTTCGCACTCTGGTGGTGAAAGACGAAATAAGTGGTTCACTTGATGTAGTGCGGCGTTGTCACGTTTCACTACCGTAAACTCAAGTAGCCAGACATTTTACTTTGTATCGAATATCTCATTTTTTTGCATTAAATTACAAACATTTTGACTTTTTTTAGTATTATAGCTCGCAGCTAACTTTTTATCTTATCTAGGAATTATTGCTGAAATTTTTGAACCCGACTGCCTTAGGGTCCTTGATCGGAATTGATGGGCTGGTCCCTTGCTTGCTTCCGGAGAGTAAATTAGTTTGTTGTCCTCCACGTGGTCATAAGCAGTTTGTACTGTTTTTTACAATAAATTTATTATTATTATTTTTATCCCATGACACATGATTGTCATAGTGTTTTCATACTTTCAGAATACCAGTGAATAATGTCAAAAAGTTTTAAGAAATTCTAGCATCTGCTTCTGCTAGGTTTTTTTCCTTCAGATAAAGTTGAAAATTCGTGAAATCCCATAAGAGACAATGTCAAATTAAAGCTGCAATCCCTCGCAAACTATTCTTGTGAAAGTCATTGTCCACTGTCATAATATAAACAAGTTTACAAAATATAAACCTAATCTAGCCTTTTTGTGTTTATGTTAAGTATAGTTAAGTACTTTAAGAAGTACTTTAAAGTGTAGTTAAAGTTACGCTAGCTTGCTCTTGGAGAATGAAGCGAGCTATGATGTCATTTTACCAAGACGATGAATAACCTTGGTTGCTTATACCCCCTCCGCGTTCCAAAATGACTCTGATTCTTTTACTCTACGATGCAAGAAATTACATTCGACCTGGTTTAGAAATCTGTGAAGAATTTTTACATCATTTTTGAAAGAAAGAGTATACTGGCTGTGTGTTCGCATGCCTTGGATTTCAGTTTTTCACTAAAAAGTAATTTGGAAACCTATACGCAAATTTGAGGACATTGTCATTCGTAATGTAGAGCAAGACCCATTCATATCTTAAACTGTGATATGCGCGAAAGTGGTCGTCGCGGGTTGTGAATTCCACAAACAAACCAAGTCAATTGTAGAGTTCGTGACCGTAATGGGGGTGATGATCCCATATGGAAGGTAGTTTATCGCAGATTAGACGACATCCCTTACAGTGTAACCTGCCACAACTCTAGTTCGCTATTCTCAAATTCCAAATGGAGAAACATAATTCGAACTAGACCTCGAGGTGAATCACATTGTGCTAGTCACAATTTGAATAAATAATAAACCATTTAAATTCAAATGCCATGTCTCCTCTCTTACACACTCCTTTCACTTTCCGAAAGATTCAAGACAACCTTTATCCAAGCATATACAAGAATCGATAATGAAAAGAAGACATAACCATCTGGAATTTTTAAAAAAAATATTTTTTCTCGGAGAATTTAATATTTATTTCAGTGTTTATCAATAGTTTTTTTAAATATCACTCAACAAATCATAGTACTTTCATACGTAGATTGTTTTTGATCTTCAATATTTTCAACTAATTAGAAACCAGTCTACATATTAAGAATAATTGGAACAAACTCTCCGATTTTTTCTATGTATATATTTCATTACAAAATTTGTTAATATCAATTTTACAGTTCAGGGAATCTTAAGTCAGAATTAATACGATGAATTGTCCTGAAATAACGGTTCCAATACAGAGAACTACTATGATGTGCATCGCAAGTAACGGAGAAACCTAACACAGGTAGCCAAGAAACAAAATATTTCAAGCACGCTCTATATTATTGAAAGTTTGTAACGTTTCTACACCTTGTTATACAATAAATATTATATTTTGCCATATTTGGAAATATATGAACACAAAAATACAAACTGTTAAAAACTTAAATATTTTAAAGAATACGATTTATTTTTAATAATCCATTTCCTTCATCAAGGTGCTTGAATCACAAATTTTATGAAGGAGGTGAGTTGCAGTTACCATTTGTAAATACATTAACGAAATTTCCATGCTTTACCATGGTAACCAATTTATTTATTTCATGACATGTTTTCGACGACAAGGCCATCATCATTACTGATGATGATCCACTGATGATGACGGCCATGCCGTACGTTGATTACCATGGCAAAACGTGAAAATTTAGTTAATCATAAATTTTTAGTCTCAACTACCAGAACATGCATTCTTCCAAAATAAAACACCCAATATCGTAGATCTGCATGATTTTATAGGTAATTTATTCCAAGCTAGTTTCAAAGTCAAGGTTAAACAACACACATCTTACTAACCTCTAAAGGTAAAGCCACTTCAAACTAAAAACAAGAACTCAGTCACAACATGTCTCACAAGAGAATCCAATAAACGGTTTTTCCCCTCACAAAAAAAAAGAAAAAGACACGACAAAACAAATGAGAGAGCACACGGCGAACGGTCCGTACCGCTCGCTTTCCAGAACACGCGGGACTGCTCTTTTCAGGAGACCCGCCCCTCACGTCTCCACGACATCCACTCTCGATTGCCAATCGACCTATCGAATGCCGTGGAATGCGACCGAGTGTTCGATACGAGACTCCTGACGACGCCGGCGCAACCGGTGACCACGGTTGCTGTCGGGGTTGATTGTTCATTATGTTTCGTAAAGTAATGGATAAGGGTTAAGAATAAATATTTCCACTTACGTCCAAGATACGAGTAATTTCAAAATAAATAATTTAGAGATAGGTAGAAGCATAGGTAGAATTGAATCACTAAAATACCTGAAATCTGTGAAAATAAACAAAGGAACGTGTACTTATTGTTTTTTTTTTTTTTTTTGTGGGGCTTTAGGGCTCGTCAACATCAAAGGTCATTAGAGCCCTTAAAACTTGTGCAGGTAGGGAAAATGCAGTTACGCACTAGGGAGAGCCAACATGACTCTCCCCGCGTGTGGGACTCGCCGAATGACTCAGCCATACCCACTAAAAACCCTCCTGAATTTCAACTCAAAACTGAAATCCCAACATATCTCACTTTACTAAAAACATTT
>NNCF01130963.1:105363-116679 GCA_002313205.1 Laupala kohalensis | reverse complement strand
ACAACGTAGTTTATTATCGTTGTCTCGACATCAAATTCGGGGAAATACGACGTCGGGACGACGTCGTCCTTCGACTCAATCTCGACATCAAAAGTTGGCTCAACGTCGGCGATTTCTGCGCGGGTGTTGAAAGAAAACGAAGCAGCGGTTTTTAAGTTTTTTTTGTAATAACTACTGAACGGATTTTAGCTAACATCTCATTTTTTAGGTTTTATTCTGACCAATAACTCGTTCATTTTCTTTTTTTTGTCTAGGATCAACATCCGAGCCACAAGGTCAAAAGTACATTAAAAATAGCACATTTCGCACATTGAGTGCCTATTGCAAAACAGGAACCACGTCTGCAATCCTTCAAAAGACGTAAAGGGTCTTAGACAAGGATCAGAATCAATAAATATCGCAACCCAATATCGTGTTATCTGTCACATGATTTATTGACTCACACAGAACATTATACAATCAATCAATATTGACAGTGAAATNTACTTTACATCACATTAATTCTGTGATTTTCTTATTGCTAACTCAACTTATATTGATCGTACGATAATGTTTTAATTTTATATTTTCGTAATATGCCATATTTTAAGATTTTAAAATTAGAAATTCGCCCTACTAATAGCGGAGGATCCAGCTTAAATTGTACAGTACAGCAAAAACTGTACAAAGATCTCTTCGGATCTTTACGAATTGGCTCCTCGAGCGTGCGCTCCACTTCTGGCTTCTTCAAATTCGAAATTTTGAAAATATGAATAAGTATTTTGATATGCGTACAGATTACTAAACCGTATTTCTGTATATTGCACCGTTTTCAAGATCCTGCGGAAACATTTTAATCAAATTTGAGGCGCCTGCAGGCGCCTTTTTTACATCAGCCAATAAGGCAATTGCAAAGAGTTTAAGATGGAAGATAATTGATCCATACTGTGCTTGAATGTGCATATATGATGTTTGGGAGTGTATAATGTACCTTTTGAGGAGAAATATATTGGAACTGATTGATATTTTAAAGACATCATCGCGTTGAAAAATTATAATAATGATGTTTTATTTTCTGGAAGTATCTTTTGGTTTTGTTATTTTTTATTTCACAATTGTGTGTTAAGTACTATGATCTTTTTTATGAGTTATAATTGGGAAGTTAAGTGGCGCGCATTCCATATTTTTGAATTAATAATAGACGATAAAGAGCCTCGTTTCTTTTATATTTGCTTTATAATTGAAATTAGTTACATCCCTCAATTCAGGATATTTCAATAAATTGTTTTAATACGATATTATTGCATTATATCGCAGACTTCTCGACAGAATAGGATGAAACCACGCGATCAAGACTCAGTGCATCGTCTGGCATGTCCACAATGAGCTGGTTGAGGACGTAATGACGACATCGCATTCGCGAGCACTGAGACAATCATGTTGACGGATATTGATGGACCACAAATAATCCGACTTCTTTGTCAATCAAGCAGCTGGACCGTTTACACATAAATAAATATTGAAGGAGATCATGTATATCTCGATATTTATTGATTGTCAGATCCTTGCTTTGATGCGGTTCTAGATATTCGTCATTCGGTGAATCCCGAATTGTCATTGCTCGGCGTCATTCGCTGTGCCCAGCGGATTGGACAAGCATCTGTATTCGTGACGCGGCAACCCATCTAAACTATTCTCTATTGGTGAGCGATCGGATTCGCCGAAACACTTTCGTCTGAAACCGCTTTCAGATTGTCGTATTTTACACGATACAAGTATACTCTGAAAACTTTTCGGACTTCATAGGGAAGATTCCCCATTGCTTGGTCTGCTGAGTTTCCAAAATGTTAAGGCGCCCTCGAACAAAATAACTGTTGATCAGTATAACTGTAGAAAGAAAAATAACTAACAAATTACTCTATCATCACTTCAATGTGGCGGTCTGAAGCTACTGCGCACTCAAAGATATTGTACAGACATTTTCGGTGAAATTCCTTGTACAGCGAGAATGAGGTAATGAGTTTCGAAGGACCAAAAATGTACAGACAATTACAGAAAATGAGGAAGGTAGATGAGGTGTGGTTGAACCCTGTACATGCCAACATAACAGTTTAATGACACGAAACATGAAAGTAATGAAAGAATACAAAGCTGAAATTCCGGTGAGATACTGGGATGAGGTGAGACAATCCGCTTCTTCGGAGATTCAGCTTGGATGGCGTTGGGTTGATAACTGAGTTGAATGGCTGGAATGCAGTTCGCGGTCAACTATGCTGCGGTGTGTGGAGCGATTTGACCATGAAGATGTCTCGTGGGCCGGTTATATGTTGTTACGGTCAAGGAATCCTCGTGGGCCGGTGATGCAAGGCGTGGTTAGGACATCTGACCAGATGATGGAAGTGATGCTGGTGAGCGGTCGAGTGACTTGTTGCAAGTGAGTTTGACTCCTCGAACGAGTTTTGCAGAGAGTGTCCCACATGTCGTGGCTGCCAGTTGAGGAGGTGATGTGATGTTGGATGTTGACTGATAGCAAGTGAGGATGATTACTGGTCGGATGACTTGTTGCAAGTGAGGACGGTCACTCGTCCGTGGCTTGCTTGTAGGTTGCGCGCTGTCGACGCGATCGATCGATCGATAGCGGGACGTCGTGACGTCACAGGATGACCGTATCGATTGTACGTAGTGTAATTGGGTAGAATGTAATGTCAAATTATTGTGGATTATTCTGGCGGAGAAATGCAGCCTCGTGGATAATTTCAGAATAATAAATAACAGATTCGTTTACGAATTAGGTAGTACTATGTTCAACCATTTTATTCAAAGGCGTAAATTTTTAATGGACCTATGAGATTTGCAGAAATTGTTCATGGAAGCTCTACAATGGAGAGATGTCACTCAATTGACTCAAATAACATGTAGTCTACAGATTGTTAGTTGTCTAATGGTATGATATTTTTAAAATGTCTGAACGGTTATATATCATCCTTAGTGAATACCGTAGGTAAGTGTGTATATTCACTTGCTCATGTGTGTAATGATTCATCACAAAAGGTTGTATACATCCTTTTATATTAAGAGAGTTTTCTCTAAAATTTCTAATAAAATCCATCTATATAAATGGAAGCGAAACATCACTCACTAGGGCTCTAATAACAAAGACGTTAGCTTTAACCCTGAGAACACACACACACACATACACGGGCTGTCCGACTGACTGATCACGAAATCTACATAGCCTACAAACTTGAAATTCGGCGGGTTGGTTTCTCTTACAGTGTAGACATCCGCTAAGAAACAATTTTACGAAATTCCACCCCTAAGAAGGTGAAATAAAGGTTGGAATGTTTTATGTATATATCCAGCCATAATGCTGTGCCTGAATCAATTTCGAACAGACTTGATAAACCGATGACTGACTGTCGAACAACAAGCATTATGGAGATAAAATATCCCCGTCTCCCCTAGGAATGGGGTGGGAAGAGATCGACATGTAGAGATAATGGAAAAATCCGACACGAGATTTGGAACCACAGTTAACCACCAGTGATAATGAATAACATTATCACTGGATATCAATGGCAATGTGAGAAAGAATAAAGTTGCAGATATATAACAAAATTATCGAGATAAAATTCACGGATACTCAGCTAGTAACAAAATAAAACCCACCTACGTTTGGTTCCCTGCGAGAAAACAACAACCAAATTTGCATGGAAGTAACTTTTGGATGAGCGCGACAAATTGACAAATTATATAACTCGTAACATTGTGTTCAATAATCTATGTAAACACTTGATTTCATATTAAAGTACTGTCAAGCAATGTGTCTATTAGTAAAAAAACTCAATTGGTAAACATAGATCTTTTCCAAGAGAAGTAAACGATTTGCAATAAATATTTCTTGCTCTTTCTCTTCCATTGTCTTCGTACCATGTTGCGATTACTTTCTCAGAAGTTTCGGCATGTCTTCGTCAACTGTATTAAGTATATTTGTGGAATCCCATAAATCACATGACAAGACCACTATTAATAAATATCAATCAATTCCCCAATCTCTCAAAGTTTTCATGACTGAAACTCGGTCTAATACGAATTCTCGAAGAAATATTAAATTGAACAAGAAGAATAGAAGAATGGATGTTGCATAATGACAATTTAAGAAAGAATATACCACCGAAAAAAAACAACGTCGATATTTTCATCAATTGTAATGTAAATATTATTTCCAATAGTTTTTTATTTCCTTGGGAATAAATATAATCCAAAAATATTGAGGTGTGTATCTTGACAAAAGAAAAAATACAATAACACAGAATTTAAATTAATGAGTATATCGTTCTTGTTTGATTGTTAACCTCAAAGAAAGCAAAAGGAACACGTCTTCAAAATTAATTTTGAAGTATTACATCTTTTGAGTGGTTATTTTACGTCTGCGTGTCAATTTAATGAATAAATCATTATTAAAGATCAGGAAAAAGTACACTCTTTTTAGTAGTATTTTATCTTTCTTTCCACCAAACTCTGCTTCAAGGAAAAGAAATAAATGATGAATTATTGGAACATGAGGGAATAGAAATGGGGATTAAATCCATTTAAAACGAAAGGTGTGTCTCGAGTTTTGAAAAGTCATTTTAAATGGAGGAAAGGGGTTGATTAATGCCGTGTGATGCCTTCAACTTAAAAGAGATTTGAATTCCGAAGAAAAGCGTCAGAAAACTGTCAAAAATGTGACGAAACTTCTAGCGAATTGAGATTTTTTGGCATTTAAAATGGTAGTAATAGTAAGCAGGAAATATCTTTAACGAGATGGTGGATTAATAATCTCATCAAATTACAATCGATTTTTACCTTTCATATAACCAAAATTATTACATTACATAAAAATTAGATCAGTGTTCATAAATAGCTAGAACTTTTAGCAATTCTTAAGACAAATTCTGAAGATACAATAGGTTAACGTTCTATTTACACATATTATAGTGTAAGTGTTGCTATGTTTTGCGCTGGCATAATGAAGAAGATTATATGTGCTGAAATTTTTCTGTACATACTACACAATTTAACTTAAACCATTGACCTATATTCAACATCAAATTTTGATTATTTTAATAATAAAATACATTAAATAGAAAAGTATACCATTTGAACTGGATATTTATGAAAGTACTTCTGATTTATAAAGAACAAACATAAAATTTAGAAGAATCAATAGTTGTTAGCGAACTTCTTCTTTATTGCCTCTGAGATGAAAGTGGCTGAACGTTTGCCAAAATATGCAGCTATCACCAGCACGAAAGAAATCCATTACATTTAAGTTCAATTACTAAATTTTCTAGGTTTGATCAAAGCGAAGTAAAAGTTGAAATTTCCTGATCACTAATTTGCATATCATGAAAACTTTCGTCTGAAACTTTTGACGGTTACCACCAGGAATTTTGATATTTTATTCACCCGTTTTGCAGCTCTCATGGTGGAGTCAAACCTCACAAACTTATAACAACTGTCTCAACATTCACCTCAATGGAATTCGAGATGGATTAATTATTAGTTACTCAATTATTATTATTAATAGTTAGTGAATAGGTGAGAGAATGAATAGTTCTGTGAGATGAATCGCTTATGGAGTTCACTAAAACAAAGAAAGGAATGAGAAAATATATGAATAAAGAAAGAAAAACTTTGTCGTCAAAAAGCAGTTGCAAACTATGTATGACTGCGTGGGGGATAATAAAAAGTGACTCTAAGGAAACAAACAAGGGACCATCCCATCAATTCCGATCAAGGGCCCAAGGGCAGTAGCGGATTTAATATTTATAAAGGAAATTATTTAATAAATACGTACTGTTATTCCAAAATGAATTATAGATATTATGTGCGAGAAAAATTCGAGATAAATAAAACAAAAGTGTTAATGACATTCCCACCTATGGAAAATTCGCAACCAACCGAAGGAAAACCGGAGAAAAACCCGGGCCAGGATGGAAGAATGAATGTGAGTAAAATAAATCCACAATCTTAAATATTTCCTCAGAGTCGCTGTTAAAATTTATAAAAATAACCTTATTAAAAAACTAAACTCACTAATAGAGATACCGTCTCGCAAAGCTGGAAATCGCTGAAAAGAACTTGACGTTAACTATCAATAATTGCTCAGAAGAACTGATTCCAAAAAGTATTTGGTTCAACGGATGCTGAGTGAAGAACGGAAAGCAGAGGGGAAAAGCAGTTTCTCGTGCGATCCCTACGTTTTATATAGTGGAACTTTACTTTCGACTGAAACGCAGACAAAAACTGCAACAGAAATTGAACAAAAGTTGACCGAAATGCGTTTGTTATCCCGTGAAGATCCACCTTACAGTCAAGACTTTTCACCATGCGATGTTTGTATGTTCGNGTTATCCCGTGAAGATCCACCTTACAGTCAAGACTTTTCACCATGCGATGTTTGTATGTTCGGTGTGCTCAAGGAAGGTCTTGGTGGAGAGCATTTAAACCTACAGGATTGATGGGCAACTAGCTGTCAACTAGCGGGGCCATCGTATTTACCTTTCTAAGTCAGTCTGGTGGAGACCGAGGTCCTGGCTGGTTACCTGATTGGCAGCTTAATTCGAGGTTCGCGTGAAGAAACTATTTTCGTTCGAAAAAGGGGGGGAAATATTACTAGCCTATCACAAAAACGAGCAAATGAGACGACATTGCAACTCATTTCTTGTACTATGTGTACATTCATAAATGAACATGAAAACAAATTGATTGGTAGGAAAATTAACTCGAAAGCAAGACGGGAATCAAACTGGAGAACTCCCTCTCCCTCCCCCCGTTCTGCCGCCTCCCCAACACAAACACATTGCAGTTTCCACGGACGACCCAGCAAAAGCCCGTCAAACAAGCAATGATTGAGTCAATATTTGCCAGCGGTGGCGGATCTAGGGGGGGGTGTTAAGGGGGCTATACCCCTTCTTTGTACCTGAACTCTTTAACAGATAACATTGAAGTTGATAAATGGCATACCTTTAAAAGTGTTTCCAGATTAATAATTCAATTAAGTATTTATTCAATGCATCTTATTTAGTGGTAATATTTATAAAATTTGCGTTGTAAAACCATAATTTTAAAACAAAAATGCTCCCCGGTTATCCCCCACCCCCGTTTATTACGTTCTAGAACCGCCACTGCCTGCCAACTATTAGAGAGAAAGAGACAATAATAACGTTTCCACGAGAAAAAATCCTGTTATTTTCAGAACTTTTCGAATGGGCTCCAATAGATTTTGTTCTACAATTTTCGCAATGATGTCCAATGTTAGTGAATGATCGATACCTGCAAAAGAATTGAATTCGAATACATTTGGGATGAAAACAAATTTCTGGATTGCTCATTCCAACTTCATTTAGTTCTTGCAAACTACACTTCCTGATTCAGAAGATACCAGATTTTGAAAAAATTAATATAGATGTTAAATGTACTTTAAATTTTGCGAACATATTGCCACTGCACGAATCCATACTACGCGCCATTTTCGAGAGAAATCGGGAACTCATATCGCAAATAATATGGAAGCATCTAGTTTCAATTCCAACAAGGAGAGAATAGCGAGATATTCAGATTGCAAGACAAGAATTCAGACGTAATAAATTTGAATTTGGTGCAGATGGTAACGTCCAAAATTTATAAGAACTGAAGAACAAGGTGTTCTATACATATTGAACATGTTGTCCTTTTTAATTAATAAATATATTAAATTCGTATGTCATCGGGGAGTGATCATAATTATGTTTTCATAATTTTCCCATCAACTATTAGACGTTTTTAAAAAATTAAACTCATTAAATGTTTACGACTCCGATCTCGTTGTTATGCGTTATAATTGGGAAGTTGAGTTCGGCCAATTCAATATTTTGAGGAATATAAGATATTCCCGTCTATTTAAAGAAGTGAATTGGTAAAATGGGTGATTAGTTATGGGTAAAAACTATATATTACATTTTAAATAATAAAACTTTTCTTACAAACAGCTCGTTTCAATTTTATCCACATTACACGATGGAATAGTCGCATTTGAGTTCAACCTCGTCCCACTGACGAGGTCAAGACCTATCATAACAGATGAATGAATTCAGTTAATTTTGTATCAACCTCCTATTTATTTCTTGTCAAGCATATTCCACGAAGTCACAACATTCTGTGTGGGTGGTAGGGCCAATCTATTTTCCAAGACCATCGCAGGCAAATAGTCCGTGACTCTAATACAGAGACTTGCGTGAGCTCCTTGATGCGGAATTTAATTTAACTTCATCTCTGTTGTTTGGATGAAAGATGGAAGTCTGTGACGCAAAAGGCAATAGCTTTAATCCGTTTCCTCGAACCCAACGATGCACGTTTCGCAACCGAACAAAATCGTTACTCAAACAACTTCGTAATTGTAATTCAAGATTCACATACAAGACATGAATATGAATTTTATTAATTTATTGTTTTAATTATTTTTTCATGGTACGCTGAAAAACAATCGGGCCAGTATTCCGTCGTTGCATTCTCGAGTAATTTTAGTAATTGAAAAATTGATCCGAATTTTTTATTGTAGTATTTGTGAATGGGAAATGTAGCGCGCTATTGAAGCTTATCTACATGGGGCGAAATGAGGTAGGATACGGATAATAGATCTATTGTTAGTAGGTGGGTCGGTTACTTCGGTTTACCAACAACTTGGCCCACGTGGAGGTGTTAGTAGGAATAGGTAGTAATAGTAGGAATTAGTGATACTAGGAGGAAGGAAGGTTTGCTTTTCAGTAGTCACAGCTATATGAACTGGGACATGAAGTGAAAAGTTACAAATTTTTTTTCTGGTCCCGCCTGGAATTGAACCTGTTGCGACATGGTGGTGAGCAATTATGCTAACCTCTGTGCCTGTGCATTATTCGCATTGAAAGCGAAGTAAATTTTTGTTTATTTTACGGATTTAATTAAAAAATCGAATGACAGAAATATTGCACAAGTGATCTGTGAAATGGACACCTAAATAAAGATTTACGTTATTTCTATATTTATTTTAGCAGAATTTCATGGCAAAATACTACCTTAGTATTGGTAACATATTCTGAAAGTTATACCCAGAAAAAAAGTGTTTAGCTCAATTTACTAAGATGTACTTGAACATGCGATCTGCTTCGTAACTAAAATTCCTATTGAGTTTTTTTAATTAATTGATGTAAGATTGAAGTTATGTGCGTTATGATCATTATGAATATTTTATCGTGTACAAAAAATATTAATTTCAACTTAGAGTGGTAGATCGAAAAATATCGTGTAACGTGTATAGATAAAAATATACCTTCTTTTAATGATCACTATTTCGTGGTGGGTACAGTGGTGACATAATTACCACATACCTAAAAATTTATTTTTTAAGTTAATGTTCGTAAAAATCGTTGACGATTTGCTCGGAAGTCTCGCAAATATTGCCAACGAAATATAGTTATTTTTAAAACTCAGATTTAATTTCGTCCAAACTAATTTCATGTTTCTAAGGTTGTATGTAAAGATTCCTATTTTGCTTCCGTCATTGAACACTATGTCATCGCGAAGCCCACTAGACTCTTAGAAATTCCTACCTGGTGAACTGAATGTGTTTTAATTAATATTATAACACAAAACGTGAAAAGCAATCATAAAATAAAATTAGGATCGTGAAGATAAAACTGAGGTCACGTTTCGCAGCTTGCTTTATATGCAAGAGAAGGGAAGAGAATGTTGAAGTCTAGTGGGGACCGGTTTTGACTCTGTAAACAACATCTGCAATACCTCACCATTCAGTTCAGATGATTTGCATATACTTTTATAAATGTTCTTTACATCCACAGCTTTGACATTTGTTTACATAAAGGGCTGTGAGGGATATTCGTTATAATCCTCTGCGGCAGGGGTTGTAGTTTTATTTTGCTCGAGATGATGAACTGTCCGTCGTAAAGTTTAACAAATGCATGTCACAATAATTTGTTTGAATTTATCTAAGCAATTAGGGAGCAAATCTTTAATCACCTATGTACATTTCTATTCTCTTCTTCATTTCTATACATTTCAATACAAGGGAAACTGACATACAATTAAAAATTTCGCATCTTACCACCAACGTTTCCAGCTATCTTTAGAAACTCATGACATTAAACCAAATAATGTAGAAGTAAACAGATTTAAAATCAGAGATATTTTTTTCTAAAATACTATGTAAATGAAATTTTCTTGAGCATATAAAAAACGTTTCATCTCATTTATCATAATTGTTCTGATTTTTCCCTCTCGTTTTTTTTTCATTCTATGAAAACCTGTAAAAATATGAAATAACAACTCGGAAAATTGTCTTCAACCACTAATACTGGCTGTCAGCATTACAAATGTTGGCTGGTTAAAAACTTCACAAAGCCATATCTTCTTTCCTGATTATGTAGCAATGGTGATGTATAAGTGTTAGTTCATAATAAAGATCTTAGAAGAACAATTCCTTCGTCCGTCGTATACAGATCAATGACAATCCTATTCTCATTTTTTGTCCATCATACACTACACATATTTGTAATTTTACGTATTGTAAGAGTTTAAAAGTTTTATCTCAAAACACAGATAAATTTATACACACCTTCATTCTAAAATGTCATTTTCTAAAAAATTGTGTATTAATGGATGCAATTATAGCAAAGAAGTTTCAGTTCAAGTGAACAAACGTTTTTTATTGGTACCTACATTAAAACAAAATTAAATTTATTCTCCCTGACATAATTTTACCGCACAGAATCCACTCGTAATCTTAATAAAAATTAGCAACATTTTAATATACTGGAGATAGTGGCGGATCTATGGGGGCTATATCCCCCCCCCATTGGTCCATGAACCCTAAACATATAAAATTAATTTTGTAAAAGTATAAACGTAGGCTTCCGCGGTCGGAGTCAGTATGAACTTGTCTGTCCGGGACAAACCACGTCTTAGTAGATACAACTACCAACGTTTCGGTCATCAGTCAGAGTACGACAGCGACTTAGGTCTGTACGACTCTGACATTGCCCTGAAGAAGGCCACAGCATGATGGCCGAAACGTTGGTAGTTGTATCTACTAAGACGCGGTTTGTCCCGTACAGACAAGTTCGTACTTGTAAAAGTGTTACCAGATAATTGTTATTATTAATAATTATTATTGTTATTAATAATACCATCTTATAAAATTAATTATACCATATTAATACCTTTAATGAATAATTGTTGTTTTTAATAATATCAAACTGTTAACTATTTATTTTATGCATTTTATTTAAATGTAATATTTTCAAAAAATTTGTTGTAAAA
>NNCF01130963.1:70163-105346 GCA_002313205.1 Laupala kohalensis | reverse complement strand
GGTATTACGGTCTAGATTCACCCCTGCTAGAGATACGTACTAGATTTTAAGTATTTTAGTCACTCAATATGTTCTATGTGCGTAAATCATTCTGGAAATAATAGCATATTTCGATCACGGAGGTGAAACCATAACAGATCGGAACGCAGCTATATTTCGTTCATACATTTAACAAGGTATATTAATCAAGAACACGAAATATTATTGTAGAACTGGGGAGAAATCGCTGATTTATTTGAATAGATAATGAACAGCACCTCACAGGAATTCAGGTGAAGCCGCTTGTCTCCAAGATTAGGACGCGTGTCCCCGCTTATCGACAAGGCATCTCCGCCTAACTTCCACTGACAGGCACAGCATCGATCAACTGGAGTCCCGCAAGGGGCTTTGTTAGAGTCTTATAATAGGCCCTGCTTATGTCTCGCAGGCTGTGATTGGGCCAAAGCAACGGGGTCGCTTTTCACGACGACAATTTATGAGTCGGGAGTATCTCGTGCAAACCACCTCTCGGGTTTACAGAGCACCGAGAAAAACAATTAATTTTTAAGGTTTGTATTTATGCCAGAGATACCGTAATTTCAAGTAAAAGTTAATTTTGTGGTAATTATTTTCCACCAATTAATTTGAATAAGTATAAAGAACGCACAGTTTACAGTATTATATATACTGTCTTTACAAAGGAAAATAAATGTAAAAACATATTTATTTGAACAGTTACACAAAGAATCGTATTTGAAGAAATAATAACTTTCAGTGGAATATTAAAATAATAAATGGAATAAAAATCACAGAAATTTAAATGTTATTTCTAATTTAATGAATGATTTAATTTTAAAAAATTATCTGAACCAGTGTATTAAAGTTGGCAGATAAGACGAAAATGGTGGCGATCTGTTTTGGTATAATCGGATGGTATAATGGTTCTTCTAAGTTTTGGGAATTATTTCTGCCTTCATTTGGGAAATATTTTCAAATACAATTACATGATATGCTTGACTATCTTTTCAGTAGAAAAAAAAGTTTTGTCATTCCTCTTCCAATCATTTTTCGGTATGAGAGTATTGTGCTTTTCGAAACTACCTTTGGGCTGTATTACCACCACCTGATGGTTGTAGTGCCCACCTTATATTAATCACGACAAAAGCGATATTTTATTGAATAATGAGAAATACGATTCAAAGAGTAAAGAGAACTTTGTTTTCAGATTTAATGGCTCAGAAATGAAGTGAACAGTAGTACACGACAGATAGCTTTTTTCGAATATTGGAGTTGCTAATAAGTAAAGAAAAGAAAGAAACAACATAAATTGTTGTTAATTTATGCATAACGTACTCGCTACCTAGCGTACACCTAACGTTGATGACGCTAACTGCGTAACGCACGTGGAAAGAACTGCTGTAATCGATGTATTTTGCGTAGCAAACCTTCGACTCAAATCATAATAAAAATTGTAAACTCAAAACCACTACTTCTATGAACGCGTACATAAGTAAACTGTACTGAGAGTACACCAGAACGTGCTCAAACGGCACACACAAACGACAAATCTCTCGCATACCCTCTCAGATATCACCATAACCTCAAATCCAGACCAGAATCCGCCATGATCTCTCTCTCTCTAGTGTACCACTAACATCATACGCAAACAGAGGCGTTGAAACGTAGTACGTTAGAAGCGTTAGTGTACCACTAACTTCTGAGCATGCGAAGAAGTAACTTGCATGTGGATAGCGTATACGATAGCTCCCAGGTACGTTATACTTAATCTCCCTAATATTGCTCTCATGGACCGTAAAAGCAGCTTGTCAACATTTGGTGAAAATCTTTTCAACACGTTTCTGGTCATATTTACGCATAAACCATCATCAACAGTGGATTACACAATAGAAACTGATTAAGAAACAGCATGGTTGATGAGAAATCATTTCAATTTCCCTCAGAGAAAAGTTCAGACTTCCCGAGTCACACAACCTATTGTTGACTTCAAGAACACAACCTACTGTTTACTGAGTGACCGGATCCATGGGAGCACTCTGACTGTGGATTTTTCCACATATTATCACTCATGTTTTCTTGCTGTATTCAATGTGACTTATAGGTGCCGGTTTCCGGGTATATTACCCACTAGAGGTAGGAATGACCCATAATACCAAATGCTATTTTACCCATGGTCATCTCTTACGCGGTGAACCTTCCCCCATCTGTGAAACTTGCAACACAATACTTACCGTGAAACACTTCTTTTGGAGTGTGTAAATTATAGTGCCAGTCGAAGGAGACACAATCTACCCAACAGTTTGGACATTATGATTGGGCAAAATTAACCGACTTTGATATGCCTCTTCAGATTCCTTCAGGAAGGTCCTTGGCGCAGTATCTGATCATTATTTGCATGTCATAATATAAATCCACAAATGAATCGGGGTTCCTCCTACAAGATCTTGGGAGGGTTTCGATTTACATCCTTCTTTCTTTTTCCTTTTCTTTAAATTTACACCTTCTTTCTTTAAATTTACATATTTCTTTACTTTCATTTTTATAATGTTTTAGGCTACTGTTTTTCTCTCTTCTTAGTGTTTGGATATATGGTAAATAAGGATAGCTTTTAGTGGGTATGGTCGAGTCATTCGGCGAATCCCAAACATGGAGAGTGTCATGGTGGCTCTTTCTAGTGCGTAACTGCATTATCCCTACACGTACCAAAATATTAGGGTTCCAATGACCTCGATGTCGCCGATCCGTAAATTCCCAATAAAAAAATAAAAACCAAATGGGTTATAATACTCTCCGACTCGTTAATTATGATCAACGCCATCTCTTTTGACGTAAGACATTTTAACATGGAGTTATTTGTGGTAATCAGATGAACACATTCACATTTAGTTTGATTTACTTTCATCTGAATTATCCTCTCCAAAGGTAGAATGAAAGGATAGAACTGAAAATATTTCAGAGTTCTATATTCTTATAATAAGTATTTTTATAAGAGAATTTATTTTAATAATTTATCCCAGAATTTAAGAATTCGTTGTCAAGAAAAATTGTACTGTTTTATTCATGAGTTTGAGAAAAAATATTAGAAAAGAACGGTTACCTACATAACTTACGTCTGACGAAGAACAATTGCTTGCATGCAATATACATCCTACTTTTTAACTTCTGCGACGTAAGTAGCTCTTGTTGAGAATGTCTACGAGTTTCATAAACCTCACCAGTGTTTCAGCTTCAGATGAAATCTTTTTGATAAATAACGCAATTTTCTTGTCTGAAGAGAACTGATGGGGAATTATCTTTGGTTGCATGCAGCTAGTTTCAAATTCTTGAAAACAACTGAGACAACCGGAAACGTTTTTATGGACTTAGTAATCGATGTCGGCATTTGTCGCGTGATTACATAAATTAGTTTGACGGAAAACTGTAGACATCGCCAATAAGATCACCGTTAAATTATAATCTTGGTGTAACTAAGGTATAAGTACATTGGAACTGTTTGATTACATTCACGTGGACATAGCAAGTAGCAATCACAAAAAAATAACTACTATTCCGACGGATTATAGACAATTCAATATGAATGACTTTGATAGAAATAATTTTCATTTAAAATTACCTATCATCCTTTTATTGATGTTGTCCAAGAAATACCGGAGATTTTAAGAGTAATAATAGTATATATTACATTGTCAGTTATTAATAAAAAATACTGTTCTTCTTTGTAATAGGATATTCCTATCGATGCAATTTGTATAAATAATACTTATTTATGGAAGTCGATTTACCAAATAGATTCAGAAATATATCAATTTTAGGAAAGTGTCAGACGTAAACGAACTGTATAATCTTTCAATTAATTGGTGCTATTATCAGTCGCACTAAATTAGTGCTATTATCAGTTACTTCTTTTATCAGTCGTTAAGTACCTTGAATTAGTTGCACATGGACACCACTATTTTTTCATTCAACATTAGGTTGAGAAGTTTTGTAGGTGGTGTATATTTCGTAAAGTGCGAACAACTTCAAATTTTAATTTTGTAGATGTTTGTTTCCCTTTACTAATTATTTGAAGCTTATGTTTAGGTGACGACAACATCTAATTATTTCACTTTCGACGTGGACGTGTTATGTTGTTAGGGTTATACATAATTTCAAGGGATTTTAGTAATACAGCATAGGATAATTTTTTTATATTTATGTAAGGATAATTCAGCATTGTAGAATTGTGATTTCGTGTAGCCCTGCTGAAGAACTAATAAATGTTCAAAACGTTGGTTGCTTAAAACAGTAATTTTGTTTCGCTACCTCAACTCAATAATCCTGGTTCCTAATTATATCACTTTCTAATGATTATTTTAGCGACCCATGGCGTAGTGTCTTCTATCTCTGGTAACGCTGGTCCAAACCCTGTCTGATCCAAGAAGAATTTGCAGTGGAGGACAAAGTGGGTTCGCGGCAGGTTTCCTCGTGGCACTCCCGTTTCCCCTACCTTTCATTCCACCATAACTTACGTTCATCATCATTCACCCCTCAAATCTTCATCCTTATAATTCCTGTTAGGTGATGGAGGCCTTCCGAGAACACACGGTTGTAATAATATAAATAATAATAGCATATGGATTTCGGCTCCTGTTAATTGTGGCCCATATTTCTTTGGTCACGACCCTTTGGGAATTCGCAATTTCGAGTTCCGTCATCCACTGCCATCTGGTAGTATAAACCGGAACTCTACGTGGGTGCATTTTTATTTAATTTTGCCGAGAGCATCCAAAAATGCTTAAGGGATCTTTTACATGCAGTATAATCATAATACATGCTGTGGATTTTCGCACTACGTACAAAAGAGGTGTCCATCTAATCAAAATTAACTTATTCTTATTTTTTCCGTGAAACTTTATGGTTATGTTTTAAAAACTTATCGATGCATGCATTCAAATCCTCTCGTTCACTTTTCAAGAAAGGACTCTTATTGGATTTGGCAGAGAATCTCACTCTGCCAAGATAATCAAAATATATCCATGAAGTGTTTAAGTCTCAATAAAACGTTTTCTCTATGTCATAGCGACTTGCAGTATTCTGAAGTCAATTTCATATATCCCCTCCTTTCTCATCAAATTAAAAAAAAGTTTGATGTTTCTTATAAAATGGTTTTGGTCAAGATCCTGTGCTAAAACAATCTGTAATATATGCATTCGAATCCTCTCGTTAACTATTGAGAAATGAAAACTTTCCCCTCAGCAGCATTGCACGTTTGCTTTACTATTACTATCTGTTCATAGTTCTTCACAAACGTTCTATTATTAGTTTTCCGAAGTTTAAAACCGACTTTTTTTTCGCCACTGAAGGAAGCACTATTTATTTAATTAATTAGTGTCACCACAATATATTGACGGGGATTGTAAAGCAAAGGTTGAAAACAGTCTATATTCATATACGTGACCAGAAGAAAGTATACACCAAGTCATCTAACTTTGCCGAAAATTTTGCAATATAGCTGCCTCATTCAATTTATATCCAAATAAATATTAATAGTAGTTACAAAAGCGATTATTTGCTGAAAAGAAATACAAATTAATAACACAACATACTAAGACATAAGGTAATATTCGTTCCGCACCCTCGAAGCAGAAGGAACAGAATAACGTCACAAGAGCAAGTGCACTGAATTGATGGTTGAGGTTGGCGATGGATTTAAATTTTGAGAAATTCGAATGTCCTGCCAACATAACGCGAGGTACATTTATCATTGCTTCTATGGACGATGACGTAATCTCTGTACCAACACGAAGCCAGTTAGACTGACAAAAAATAAATAAATTATAAATAATTGTCAAGAGACCTGTAACAAACCTATGACCACGTTGAGGACAACAAAGTAATTTACTGGAACTAATATATAATAAACTAATACCATAACTAATAAAAACAGTGTACCATAACTAACAAAAACAGTGCACGTTCTTTTTTTTTCCTGAAGTAAAATTTTCTCAAAGCAAAGAAATGTGACTTCGAGTATACTTAAGCTACTTTAATATTCTTACCCACAAAGAAAGACAGAGAGAGAGAGAGAGATCAAAAGAGAGAGAGAGAATGGTTCCACCAGAAAGTTGGACTGTTGAGTGCCACGGCGCGTGCACGCTTCTTGGAAGAGTGCGTGCCGCGAGTCATAAAGGCTCCGAACTGCCAGGAACGCACGGGAAATGAAGCAACTTCCGATTCTCAGCACTCGCTCTGGAGTCACGCATCAAGAGAAATAAAGAGTACCATGTGCAGCTGTAATTGTGGTCACTTAATCCACGTTTATAGTATCAGCCTCTCTAGTAGCTCAGAACTGGCATGCTTGCTTAAACATTGAGTAGCTCTGACTCCAATTCACGGGGAGCAATAAAAAAAATACTTCAATACCATATAGCTCATATGGCTGTGACAATTCAAAAGCGAACCCTTCTTCTACCATCCACCTCCTATTACTCCTAGTATCACTTACTCTTACTATAACTATCCCTACTAGCCTGCGCACGTGGGCCAAGTTGTTGGTAAACCCAGCTAACCGGTCCATCTACTTACAATAACCCCTGCCTTCTACCTCCTATAGCCCTATGTAGATACGTTTGAATAGCACGCTACATTTCCCATTTACAAATACTGCAATTAAATGTATGATATGTTTAGTGAACGAATAGCAAACAGTTCCTGGCTACCTACTTGATAACCCGTCGCAGCCCAGATGTTTGACCCATTAGTACTCTACGTGCTATCTCGCAATGAAGAATGAGTTTCACCAAAACATAATCCCTTAAATATTGGTTAACCACATCACGAGGTAACAGATTAATGGTTCCAATTTTAGGTGCAGCATTTAAGAGGCAATACTTTTATAGGAAAGTCAAAACAAACTTGAAAATACTGTAAGTACCGGTTTAAAAAAACGATATTTCTATTTGTTACATGAATCACTCACAATAATAAATTAATAAATTGTCTAAAAAAGCGTCGGAATAATAATAGTAAGAAGAAGAAGAATTTCAATTTATATATGATTGTGCACGTGAATAATGTCAATATTAACCACCCATCTAAGTAAATTGCTGTCTTTTGTCATTTTGGATGCAACAGATTTGACGTCACTTGATCAGACTCTGTCATTGATTTTACTCTATCATTTACGTCAAATCGCAGGTGACATTGGTGGCGAAGCATTCAGTCCTGCCAACTGTTGGATATTTATATAAGGAACGATTAGGGAAAGCCATACTCAAAAACTCCTTCAGTGAAATGATTTAAGTCACGAAACGAACATTCTTCACAGATCATTGCATTCAACCAAGACTTATTTTTACAAATTAATGCTGTACTTATTAAACGTTTCGTGTTGATACTGAATTTAAATGTACCCCAATTCTTATTATAAATTATTCATTAAGAAAACAATCTGGAAATCATTGAGAACAGTTTCACACTTGGTGACACGTCACTTTTTGTTTAACATGGTATCAACTAAAGTCTCCCTGAATGCGACCGGTCTCTCGAGAAGCCCACTAGAGCGACGTGTCGCAGGAACAAAATGAAACATGAGTGCTCAGATAAGTGAAGTGTGCAATATTGAGTCGTGTTATCTCTGGACCGTAGCGTTTCTATTGGTTCCCTACTGATCGGGCATTGTAATTGGCTCCCTCTGGCGCGCCAATGCGCCAATTCAATTCCCTTCTGCAATGTAATGACATCGAAATAATCACAAAATCAGCTTCATGTCTTCGAAAACGGTCGCCAAGTGAGAAACCATACAGATACGAGTGACACACAAAAACACACAGAAAACACACAAAAACGCAGTAATAACACTAAGTAACTACTGTTTGTTTAATATATTTTCAATAACAAAAGTCTAAAAATTATAAAAGAATTTTTAAGATATCCGGTGATATTCTTTTCGGGTGCCAAAATCGATATACCCCATGCCGAATGATAACACGACATGTAAAAGATCGAAGTATTATTCGATTCTTTCTTCAAAATTCATTAGCGCAATAGGTCATAATACATTTTTCTGAAACATAAGTTAATAAAACTTAATTAATGATTTAATACGTAAAAACAGGATGTACGACGATTAGGAAGGCTTGTACGTTACTTCTCATTTTAAGACCTGGCAACACTAAACAGAACCAACAAGCTTCAATTCAATAAGCAGTTCACTTCAAAGCACTAGAAAGTACTCACACAAAACAATCCAATTCCATCGAGCGTGCTGCAAGGTTACGTGCATCCAAAATACCCACAAACATTGCCCTTCAAACTACAAACGGTGAAGGTAACTCGCAACAATAAATCTCGATCCCCTCTCGAAACACACAAAAAGACCGTCGATGCACAGAGTAACTCGGGAAACAATCGATAATTTCGTACGCTCAAACGTTTGATTTATCGCTGAAGAAAACACTTTAGTGTAAGAAGAGTTATTGAACGTGGTATCCACTAGTTGTGCTTAGTAGTCGGGAGAGAAATCGCTCACAAAAATTTTGCATAAGAATAGGCAAGATGGTAGAATTTGATACGTTGTTGTGGTATGTGTACCGAGATGTGATAAATATAATAAAACGATATGACTTGTATTTATACGGAAACGAACAGATCAGACCGATTAGATTCACGGTAAAATAGTAAAATCCTGCCTGTGAGTACGGAGCCATTCGTGAGTATCTAAAAGATAAATATTCACGCTACTGAATGATAAAAAGCTGAAGTGGAAATCTCAAGAATAATTAGACACGTATATATTAACATTTCATGCGGAGATATTAATAAGATGAATATGCATGTTGAAGTTAAAATACACCTAGTCACATCATATTCGTGTATAGATGTCGAGAATATGGACATAAAGAGAACTATTGCAATAAACAACTAAGATACGTTAAATCTGCAGAAAAACATTTAACAAAAATTTGCAAAAGGTTTCAGTCGTCGAACTAAAGTGTGAGAATAGCCAACTACAGTAGAGGACAATAATAGCTAAATATCTACCAGAGCTGAGGAGAAATAAATGTCAATAATATTTCTACAAGAAAGCAAAATACGAAGCAAATGAGTGGTAGCAAAACTAGACAAGTATAGATAACCCAGAATAGGGTGTTTCTATCAAAAAAAGGACTTAAACACACCTATTAATATCCTACAAGTAACACAAATGTGAGCATGCAAATTAATGATTCAAGAAGACCTTTCAACTCATTCTGTATAGTCTTGAGAGGCAAGGAAAATTAATTAATACCCTTCATTTACGCTTGACCAAATTCGAGCATAGCAGTAAGAGAGTCTGCCCATAGTCTGCAGAAATACAGATCACCCCGAAAATTACGCCATGGAACACNGATGAATGCCTTACGAAATAAAAAATATCCGTCATTAAATTTCGAGATGATAAAGCATATTATACGATTCATCAGCGCTGTTTTAGCCCGCGAGCCATACACTTTCGATCGATCAGTGCGGTACGAGATGAGGTTTTACAAAGTGTTGCCAGACAAATAAAACTAATTGGTCATATTTATTTATTTTCAACGTGATATTTTGATTCTCATCAACAAAATATTATTTTAATCTGAAAAAATTAAATAATATATATTTATTCTTAAAAAGTATTTTCAATATTTTGTATCATAATGAAATGTTTTCCTGGCCCACGTTTTTCTCCAGTATTCCATCGGGTAGAGGCGGATTTCCTGCACAGGTTCTCTAGGCTTTGTCTAGGGGTGTGTTTATTGTAACAATAAATCATGAATTTAGTGTTTTCAATTCTTATGATTTTTAAACACTATACTCAGAATAACCTATAGTTCGATAATAATTTGTACATGTAATTTTTGTGTGTTAAATTACAAACATATTGACATTCTATTATTATTATTATAACTCGCAGCTACCTTTTTATCCTATCTAGGAATTTTTGCTGGAATTTTTCAATCCGCCTCTGCCCTAGGGCCCTTGATCGGAATTGGTGGGATGGTCCCTTGCTTGCTTCCTTCCAGAGATTAAATTAGTTTATTGTCCTCCACGTGGTCATGCGCAGCTTGTGCTGTTTTGGAAATAAAATTATTATTATTATGACGGGGTAATTCCGAACACAATTTTCTATTTTCTCTCACCGACAAATATTAATTCGGACGCAAAGAAGTGGCCACTTCCCCCAACGTTTGATGTAAGATGTACCAGGTCTGGGTTGAAATGGTGTACAGTTGTGGAAGGCGGACGGGTGGTGTAGTGGTTCATACCCCTGCGATCAAATCAGGAGTCCCGAATTCGATTCCCGGCTCATCGCCGTTTTCACCTGACCCGAAAGTTATCACAAAAACTGAAGTGTTGGGTCGTATATATTATTGTCCACCCCACAAATTACACAAAACAGAAAAAGCAACAACTGAACAAATAAACGAATAACATTAACAATCCCATAGAATTCAGGACATTAATAGCTATACACAAGGAGAGCAAAATATAACGTGTTGATCTTCGAGGAATCCATCTTACAGAAGAATATTCAACAAACTCACTTAGAAGGTGAGAAGAGATATCAAGGACTTCAGATATCTACTTCGTAACAATTTTCGTTAAATAACTGGGAAGACAATTCAACCCTCTCCAAAAATACGTATTGGTGGGCCAGAAATGGTATTCTATATTTGTTTTGTTCTGTTCTTTTTTTTAGATTCTTTTTGGAGAGTCGTCCATTAACGTATCCGTTTTATGCCCCCTATTTTTAAATGTGTTGAATGCAATAGTAATATTTCATATATTCTTGACTTGACCTCAACATATCATTGATTTATGGGGTTAGTAACCAGACTGAGCACGCTGTATGTAGGGATAAACATTTTAAACGCGGAATCAAGTTATAAATGATATAGGGTCATTCCACGTCAAATCATCCAGCAATGTAACCCACTGTCAAAGATTTTAATGAAATTTTATTTGGTTGTTCTATTATTAGATGATTTCCAAAATTGAGATATGAATTCTTAAAATAACGCGAAATACGTCCGGTTTTTCTCGACTCGCGAGAAATGAAGCCAACATAATTTTGCGTTAATAAAATATTAATGTTCCATTCGATTTCTGTGAAATTTATATAGCTTTCACAATATTTTATGCTGTTTATAATTGGATAATGGAGTTGTTTTCACTTTAATGAGAAACAAAGTTATAGTCAACCGAAAAATATTTATTTGCCATCCATAATACAAAATGTCTTCCACACATCTCTCCAGGAGAGAGAAGGCCACTGAAGATGACAGCATGAGCTGTCGAAAGCCGGTTTTGGCAAATAAATATTTTTCGGTTTACTATAAATTAGTTTTTTGCTGTTTCCAATGGTATAATTAATGTTTTGATTGTAGTTCATCTTTAGGGCTAAAGTTAGCTTTGAAGTGGAAAAATTTAAAAAAAATGAAAACCCGAGACAGTTTTAGAAAAAACACTATATCTCAAATCTGCCACCTAACAACGTGTAAAATTATACATCACTCAAAAGAGGACAGTTAGAGCTTTAAAATGATGAAATAGTGGGCTTTTGATTGCATAGGATGTAACAAAACATTAAACAAAGTAAATAAAATTATCAGTTTTACGGCGCAGAAATAACATCCATTCTAATACATAAATGCATAACGTGAAAGCGTGTCTGTTTGTTAACTAACTACGATTAAACCACTAAACCAATCGTGAAAAAATTTGGCAAGGATTAACATACGCTAATTTTTATTTTTAAATGTGTGAAAAGAAAGATAGAAAATGATTATGACCATAGAAGTCAATGAAATCGAAAAAAAGAAAGGTATATTCGCTTAAGCCTCCTAAACGGTTAGAGATAGGTGATAACTATGATTGGCAACATTGTTCGCCTCAAAGAGTTCTACAAAAACAGTACGCGACAGCATATGTCTATCCACAAAGGTTCACCCACATTATTAAAAATAGGAGTGTTAAAATACGTAAATATAAGAAAATAATGTAGGAAGGATAAAAAATAAACAAAGATAAAAAATTGCCTTTAAATCGTAAAATTTCGACGAATAGTTTAGATTTTACAAGAATTTTAATGAAATGGTGCAGCCGCGTCGTGTATCGGACGCGAAAATAAGATCGGCGCGGCTCACGCGAGATTGTGAAGTGTACGCAGTAAACTTTAGTATTAAATTAGTATTATTCTGAATTTGAAAAATTAGGATAATTTTTGAAATGTTTCCAAAAACCAACAAGTAAAAGTACTTTTATCTTATAACATGGATAGGTTTTATTTTTTTCCTGAGTAAAAGAAGATAAATCTAAGAAAACTCCCGAGCAACGCCGGCTAATCAGAGAGTAATTACATATAAAAGAAAGTATAATAAAAATCAATTTTCATATTATTTACATAATATTCTAGTATATACTCTGTTTAGTGATAGTAGTAACACAAAATATTCAGTTCTTTCAACAGATTGAAGAAAGCAATTACTTATTTCGTATTCTAAAAATGTTACGTTAATCAAACATTTTTTATTTTTAAACAGTTTTATAAATTGAAAACTGTAATTTAAGTCGCTCACAAAGTGGAAGAGAAGACGTTTGGGCTCTTGTCATCATCAATCTAGAAACGTATCTGACTGACCAAGGTGTGACTCAAATGTGCTCATCTTTACATTTCCCGAAAACCTTTTTCTTTTAAAGAAGACGATTGTGTCGTTTAGATTCCAAGATTTCTGATATATATGAGTAAAGTAGCATGAGTAACACGGTGTTATTACGAATTTAAAAAAAATTAAAACAATGATTACTGATCATTCAAAATTTTAATACAACTCATAAATAAAACACAATTGTTATTTTCATTTATAAATAAATATACAAAATATATCAACGTTCAATGAAAAATTGGTCCTGTGAATTGGTACATTTTAGGCTACACAGAGTATTAAAACAGTTTGACAACAAATTTGGATTATTTAGCTGATTTTGCCTGGCGTTGCCCGGGCTTCTTACATAATATTCTAAATTCATAGGTTAAATACGTCGAAGAAATCCTACAAAAATATTTTCAGTATAGTATGCTTAATTGTACGAATCATTTTAAAATCCATACAGAAGGAAAAAACACATTGCTCAGAATGTTTAATAAACGAAGCGCATAGTTAAGAGCTCTGATTCTTTTACACTTTTAGGTAATGTACTTCAAAACAATGTTTTTCACGGCCTTTATATAATTTTGCTTCTAGGATTCTGTCACGTACATAGACTACACAGTCAGAGGACTATCCACCTCACGTAACGCACTTGAATTCTGGCAGAGACATATATTAAGCTTCATAGTCAACAGTCATGCGAGTAAAATTTCATATCTACGATTAGCAATCAGTTTTAATTGTCTTTCTGATCTTGTAATTCATCAATATTAATCATATTTTGCATTTTAGTCGCTATAAACCTTAAGAACAGTACTTTGAAAATTCAAATAGTTTTATCGTTTACCTTTTCCTATTCTCATACAACAATCATTTCGAATAATTTATTTTTATTAGTGGGGATATATAAATAAATATACGTTGCGTTTCTTTGAATAATTTTGTTTCTTCTTTATGTGTGTGAACATCTAATAAACAACCTTTTTTGTGATGTGAGGGTACTTTTCCTTCCTTCAGATATTTTTCACTTTTTATAGACATTGTACAATTTATTTTATTTATAATAGATTATAGGAAAAAAGTTTTTTTCACTCAAAAATAGTACTTCTGTAACCTGTATCTGATATTCTTAAAAATATTTTTTGTTTTGATGTTTTGTTTCGGTAAAGGATACATAATTTTAATAACGTTGTATAGTATTTAATGCAGAATTACGTATGCACACTGTGATTTTTCTGTTTCTCCTTATGAGCTTGATTCCACTTCTGCATCCATGTAAAAGTGTGAAGCTTCAGACCACCCTAACGCACACAAACTTGATAGGGATAACATGGAGTTTTATTTATCACACTGGATTTATAGTGGTACCCACGTAAGTACCCATTCAACATTTTTTTTTTGTGGGGCTTTAGGGCTCGTCAACATCGAGGTCATTAGAGCCCTTCCCATTCAACAATGGATACGTCATACATCTATTAGTGTGATATCTACCATCATAAAACTGCAACTTCAGACAGCACTTGAAAACTATCACAACCCTATCTCCTATCAATAATCAACCTGTGTTTAGATATTCCCTTCGCTTTCTTGGAAACATATCCCTAAAATTGCAGATATACTTAAGAAACAAGGGACCCATACATCATCCCACACTCGTATCTCCCTTCACAAATTACTTATAAAAACTGGAGATCATTTCCCTATATTACAACGAAATGGACAGTACCGCTTATCCTGTCAAATCTGTGAAGCCTTATTGAGTGGGGAGACAGGGAGGAGTGTTGACAAAAAGAATTAAGGAACATACTTTTGCCTTCAAAAATAACACCAATACTTTAAATAGAGCCACACATCTCATTCAAGAAAATCATCCTTTTGATATTGAATCAAACATAAAAAATTTAGAAACTGAATAGTTATATCACACACGTAAAAAAAATAGAAGCACTACACATTCAATAACCATTACACAGTAATTCAACCCCTATCAATCAACAGGTACCAGAAGTAACTTCTCTTCTCAAAAAATTAACAATTTCCTTTTTATAAATTAAGTATACTTTCCTTATCTTACATTCCCTCTTCAAGTCCACTCCATTTATCTGCCACCAGCAGGATAAAACCCGTTCACCCTCTCCAACCCCTTGCATTCTGCCAACGCCTTCAGAGCTTATCTCAGGTGTGGTCCAGTTTACTGACCCCTTTTTTCCTCATTCTCACTTCTGTTTTCACGGAAAATACTTACATTCAAAAATATTCTCAAATTATTATGATGCTTTATTCTAATGTTTCTGTTGTTTTATATTTTTAGATTGATGATGACTAATGGGATCGGAAAATCTTTAGCTTGATTTGTAAATTAATACTGAGCGACAACATAGTTTTATTTATATATTATACACTGCAGTCAAACCGTAACTAACTATAACTAACCACCCATTCAAGTGTTCAACATCGCTGCCACCATACCTATAGGAAATTATTGCGATGTACCAATCACGCAGCCACATTATTCATTATGCAATTTTCATGTTTCCAGCAATTTCGAAGAAATTTGATTTGAATTTGTAGCCACCTTTCATTTGTTCTTTGCTCATTTGCACATCGCTCGGTGATATCGTACGTACAGATCTGTCAGTTCAATTCCATGTACTTAAGACACGAAGGTTTCCTGAACCTAACCTCACAAAGCTTTAACTGATAACAAACACGCAAGATGATAGTTTCCCTACGAGTTTGAGTTTTTTTCGTTGAAGTTGGTATTATGTTTCACGTCCCCGGGCAGCAATTTTCTCTATCCACTGTTATATGAATCGTAGTAAACGCTTTGAATCCCAAGGATACTATCCTGTAAAGATCATTGGTTTTGGACACCTAATGGAGTTCAGGGTAAAACATAATTAGACCTTTGATCTGCTCCACTTGACGAGAGAGTTAAACAGCGTTGCTGTTGACGTCGCAAATACTCCTCCACGAGTAGGTACTCTGAAGTAGAGAGTAAAAATAAAAGCGTGTTTGTTACTGAAAAAAACTTCTTATAATAAAAAGCGCTACTCAGAAGTACCGCTTTAACGTTTAATATATCCAAACTAAAATAAAAACGGTTTCAGAGTAGCCCTTGACACGAATTTGTGCATAATAACAATACTTTTTTTGTTTTGTTCGAACAATTACAATTTTGTTAGTTTTTGTAGTATTAATTCTTTTTCTTCAGATTTGTTTTATGTTCACGCAGTTTCTTTTATCTTGTCAATATAATTCATTTATTTGTGCACATTCACCTGACAAAGACTGAAATTGTCAGGCGAATCGCTGCGTATAAAAATAAAAACGTAATATACTTACTAGGACGAATGAAGTGTCAGAATATGAATATAACAGTAAACGAGAATATTTTCAAGCTGTAATCAACTCCATCTGGTTGTAACACACCTCTCCCCCTGAGTGCTAGGAAACTTCGTGGTTTTAGGAGTTGATTGTGGAGTTATCTATGCCCCATCCTAGTCCTGACCGACATTAAATGTTGTATTTCGTCTATTGTTTATGTTTTACAAGCTCTACGCGAGTGTTTCGTGGTTTTAAGAAATTAACTGTGATTTACAACGAAAAAATACAATAACAAAGACATTAAGCATGTTAAATCACTATAATAAACACATTTAATCTCAAATTCAGAGTTATTGTAATAGATACGAATTATAAACAATATTTTCCGAATAATTTATAAAGATTTGATAGAAATGCGTATTTGCGAAAAAAAACTTTTTTGTGTTCTATCAATACAAATTTGTTGGTATTATGTTGATATTTTAAATCGTATTTCACATTTTTATTCTTATCCTAGGAGTGTGCTGACATGTTAAAATCCGCGTCTACCTTGAAAATAACATGAAAATACGATCTGCATCATGCTTCTCAGAGATCGAGTCCCCACCATCATCACCTGTAGTTGTTCAATAATATACGAAGCATTGAAACACGTGTTCTTTATTACTCAACCTTCATTGAACCATCACTAACTGTGATCTTACATAAGAAACTCTTATAAATACGGAATAGTTTCGATTTATAACTGATGGGAGCAGAGAAAAATTGCATATTATCTCTCGCGGGGAAAAAAGTATTTATCCACACATATCAGAAGGATACAAAATAACCATATTATACAGTAAAAATCACGTGGTTTCATTCCAATTTTAATATTATTATGTTATTTTCATGTCATACTTCAATATTATTTCTAGTGTTTCGTTTTCATGTCATAATTCAAACAGCAACATCCAAGACTTTCGTTCTTTTCATTTTTCAAATAATATATGATGGTGTAGAAGATAAAGTATAAAACCTCATTAATTATGAGTATGAATGGAAAAAATAGGCAACGACAGTACTCATATTAATTTATAAAATACACGATAAATTGAAAATAAATAAATAAATAAAGTGGTGCATAGTGATCCATTTAAAACATGACAAAAGAATTCAAGGTATTCGTCAAAAGATGCCCTCGTGTTCCCCACTCGCTTTCAGTCGAAAAAATCGAAGACATTCATCGTAAACAAACAGTATCACGCATAAATGACATCAGTCACATTTTCAATGGCATTCATAACTAACAAGAGATCGGAGAAAACATAATTCTTACCTGGTGTGCACTGTAATTACAAGACATGTCGACCACTCGTGTCTCCACTGATGACCTAACCTCACTTGGCGCCCAGATGCAGATTCAGAGAGCAACTCGTGTTTGCCGTTTTACTCGAACAGCGTACTACACCGCCGGTGCCGCCTAGTCACACCTCGCGATGTTCTTCTGCCTCTCGGCGTTTCCCCCCACCCCCTCCTAAACCCGAGGACGTAGAAAACGTTCTTGGCCGCTTGCGTTGCCTAGAGACGGTTACCCGGCCCTCTGTGTATGGTAGATAAGACGCGGACGTATGAGAAACTGCGCGTAGGACAATGAAGGAAGTGCTATTTTAGAATACGATAGGAATGGGGTGAGCAAAGTATTTCCACTGCCTAGAGTATTAAATCGTTAAAATGTTGAAAATTTGATATAAATAGAAGCATAAATATTTATGTGTATATCGACTTAAGCATTCAAAACACAGCTTGCCGACAACACATGTACAATATTGTAATGAAAACATGAGAATATTATTTTAATGAGGAAATTTTTAAAAATATTCTGAAATTAAAAAAAAAATCTGAATCGCTTTGTGATTTCAGTTCTTGACTGTAGGTAGTAAAATACCATTACAATTTTAATGACTTTTATAAAGATGACTGGACATTCTTTTTTGGCAGTGTCTGGCCCGTATTATTAATCTCAAGTAAGTCTCTAAAACCCTTCAAATTTAATATATTCGTACCTAGAATTCGCGAATATAAATAAAGTTCACAAAAATCATACTTAACAAAGAAGTAGAATCTTACTGAATACTATTACTTGAACCACAGAAATGACAATCAAAACAAGTGAAGGAGAATAAATTACCTTGCAATTTTTATTAAAAGTTAGGTTATGTGAAGAACATTGGAATAAACTACAGCTGTTTAAAAATATGCAGTAAATGAAGTATTTGTAAGTCCCAGATACTGTTTGGTAAAGAAGAACAAAGTTACGTTGATCCCAAAATCTCTCATCTTACCCCATTGTGGTTACAAATCCAATTCGCCCGTTGCCACGAGTCTTTCGATTGTGTTTGGGTGGGGCGGCGCTGCCGGTATAGGTCCTCGCCTCACGGGGGAATGTGGAGGGAGACCTACACACTCACAGAGAATCCTTTCTTACTCTTTGAAGGGTAGATGTAGTGGTTTCCAGAGCAGTTGTATCCCTTTCAGCTGTGATTATATGTCACGAACTCGACAAGACAAATCACAGTCGCTTCTGAGCTTTCTGTTTAGTTAGGGAATGAGCTGTAATCGTATGGTAATTATAACGTTGTATACAAATTGTAGTATATTACATTAGACTACAAGCCTTTGTTCTGATTCCCGTGGAGTGCAGAGCATATGCTGGGCTGCATGGCAATAATAAATTGACCATTTATGTGTACCAAGATGGACGCATTTGTATATTTTTTTTGCATGTTTCTAATATATATTAAAATATGCACACGTATTTGATATTTGAAATTGTTGGGGAGAAAACACTAACCGGAACAATAATGTTGGCAATCAAGAATGATCTTCACATGTATTCACATTGAAAAAATAACAACATATAACAACAAAAATAATGTTTTACCCACTTCAGAATCTTTTAGATGCACAGCTTTTTCGTAATCCGTCTTCTAAACATTTTCGATATCAAGGGGTCTCAATCAGAACTTTTTGCAAAAAACTTCAAAACTGTGACATGAATGAAGTCGTGAGGGTCTGCCCATAAATTGTGTAAAATTTTTATTTACCCTCAGAAATCCTTGTTTCTCCTCTATAAGCTATTATCAGGGTCTTTGTCATATTACTTACCTCTAGTTTACAACAATATTATTTCCATATTTCCTCTTCCTCATTTTTATTCTTCTTCTAAGCTGCTCATGGAAAAGACCATTGTAACATTGGCACGTCCATCACAAATGGGGTACATCTGCCGTCTATTTGTCCATCTATTTTAATTGCTCTCCATATATTTAGTTTTATGTATACTCAACTTTGGCACGGTTGTGTACATTAATTCTGTAGCCCCATCCTGGCCCAGGTTTTGCTCGGTTTTCCTTCGGGTAAAGGCGGATTTCTTATACAGGTTCTCTAGGCTTTGTCTAGGGGCATGTTTATTGTAATAATAAATCGTGAATTTAGTATTATTTCAATTCTTTTGATTTTTAAACACTATACTCAGAATAATCTATAGTTCGATAATAACTTGTACATGTAATTTTTTTTGCGTTAAATATTATAACTCGCAGCTAACTTTTTATCTAGGAATTTTTGCTGAAATTTTTGAATCCGCCTCTGCCTTAGGGCCCTTGATCGGAATTGATGGGATGGTCCCTTGTTTACTTCCGGAGAGTAAAATTAATTTGTTGTCCTCCACGTGGTCATACGCAGTTTGTAGTTTGTTTTTTTTTATAATAAATTTATTATTATACTCAATATTATATTTGCATATTATTCCATATTTTATCAAGTAGTTTTATCTCTTATATGCTTTTAAATTATGTAACGTAAAAATTGCAAACGATCTACCTCCCCTCCATCGATACCTGTAATGATACCTCTTACTTCCTCCAATAATAATGTAACGCTAGCCCTATCTCCCCGCGGAGATAAAACATTTTTGTCACTTTTCGGAATAAGTTAGGACAAAAGTATGGGACTTACTGATATGTTCGTCCTTTATTGTCCCTTGCTGTCACCAAGCAGTTGAGTACATGGATTACAGCAAAAGCCGTGAACGTGAAAAAACACCAAATAAAACAGCGTTTGTAATACCACAGTAAAAAACTATCTATCCAGGGTCGCATCTATGTTTTTGGACACCTAGGTAAAAAACTTTCTCCCCCATAATCACATCCCCCCCCCACGAGTCTGAACCAAATTGTGGCATTGTTGCCCCTGACATTTTCACCGCATCATCACATTGTCACCACTCTTTAAGCATTAATCCGTTCCATCACAGGTTAGTAAAAATTACGTATCCATTCATGGAACTGTATTCACTGGGCTAGCACACCTGATGTATTGGAGACCTTAGATACCGCATGTCAATTAGGCAATATAACCTGCTTTTGATGTCACAGTATCGAACTGTTCCAATATCTCGAATCTTCTCCGATATTGTTAAATAGAATTGGCAAAAAGGTTCGTTTCCAGTGACCAATGCGCTATGTTTTCTAGGGACCGTTTCTACTGACCAACACACTGGCACTGGTACGTTTCGGATAATATTGATAAGTCGTACGCCAGGAAACGAATCACCCGCCGTTACGTCCCTATATTTTCCCGCCCTAGGCAGCCTCCTAGGTTGTCTACTTGTAGGAGCCGACCCTGCCTTTACGCCGCCGTAATACAGTGTAGTGATATCATAAACCCCCTCCCCCACGCGTGCGTTAAGGGGCTCATTACACGGGGCTAGTGAATACCGCTTTTCAACACCTCTTCGTGTCTCCGCACAGTGGAGTATATCGAGGCGAAACCTCGCCAAAAATATTTATGCAGCAAATTTTGTGAATTATGGCGAAAAATCATTGTAAAGTATATACTGGTAAAAAAATGGTATGACCATTATTTATGGTAAGAAAATTTATATAAAGCTTCTTTTTAATGTTTTTTAATATAGATTTTGTACATAAACTCTCGAATCAAAAATACATTTAACTTAATATGACATTTGTTTATATACACCTAAACGATAATTCATCTATCAAATTCACGGGATAAAATTATTTTGGCCAGGTTTCGTCTCAATATAGTCCACTTGCGGCGTCACGAAGTGGTATTGAAAAGCGGTGATCACTTGCCCCATTCAAGTAATTTATTGACGAACTTAGCTAGCAGTCATATATTGTTTCGCGGGTTGCATTGACATACAACGGAACCTTAAGTCCGTTGCTACGATTTCCTCTTCTTTATCCATACACGTCTCCAAATGATCTTGAGAGACTCCCCACCACGCCCCACTTCGATCCTGGCATCGACAGGAAGGTTCTTTCCCTAGTCGAGGACACCGTTACTAGGTATTTAGGGGCTGCACAATGGGCTGTTCATAGAATACGTGCATAGGCCAGTCTGTCTCCAAGCCCTGTTCCAAACTAGCAAGTTAAATATCCTTACTCGTAGGTATTTGGAAACCGGATTTAAGGTAGAATAAGCAATCTAGTGTCTGTAAAGTCTTGATTTTTTAAAACGATATATTATCTTTTAAAATGATATTTTTATAATATTATCTACCGACGCGTCTAATACAATTTGATCCCCCAGGGGACGTACATCTAGTAAGTACGTGTTTGGCGAACACGGGGCCCCGAGCTGAGTCTGGCATTACTTCCACTTACTTGTGCAATGCTCCTTCCTTTCTCTTTTCAGACCTTCCTTGGTCACCTCTCGTTCTTTTCGATCCCGACGCTATTAGGGCTAGGGTATCTTTCATTTTCCTCTTTCTTTTTTTAAAATGTTTTTAGTAAAGTCTTGAGATATGTTGGGATTTGAGTTGTAATTCAGGAGGGTTTTTAGTGGGTATGGCTGAGTCATTCGGCGAGTCCCACACGCGGGGAGAGTCATGTTGGCTCTCCCTAATGCGTAACTGCATTTTCCCTACCTGTACAAGTTTTAAGGGCTCTAATGACCTCGATGTTGACGAGCCCTAAAGTCCCACAAAAAAAATACAATTTGAACCTTTCGGGACTAGTTTTAGAATAAAACCATCTTGAAGTTGCATAGACTCTTATGTACAGAACCTCTGAGGGGAAAGTTTATTAAATAAATTCCTGTGTAATTACTAACTCAGTCTATACAGAATACTGTCAGACCGGTCCAGAATCCAGAAAATAACAGTTCAAAATTTGCCTCTCCTTTCAGGATAATTAAGAAAGTCATTGAAGGAAAACGGTCGCAGAACCTACGTGAAACTAGAGATAATTCTTCAAATACTGTGTTTTAGATTAAAGGGATAATTAATTATTCGCAGTTTTTATTACACCACAATTCTTTAAAAAACTGTAGTAATGACAATAATGATATATACAGAATAGTGAACATCACTGAAAGTTTTATAAATAGCGTCTGGTACACACACACTACCTTGAAGTTCTCCCAGTTGGAGACACACCGGTATTCACTCATCCGTAGTATGAGGACGTGGCCCAGACTTGGTGGAGTAGGTCAGGTGAAAGGTAGATGTTTACCGTAGAGTCCTTAAGAAAAAAGATACACCAAGGAAAGAAATGCAATAGGGAATAATATATGCGCAATAAGTTGGTCGTACGACTCATTTATTTACGTCAATGTGAATTTTCAATGGAGTATCAAATGATATGAATACTCTTTTCAATGTTAGAACTCGTGAATATCGTGAGTCTGTACTAAAAACGCTATTTATAAGATCAATAAATAGCTTTAGTCCTCGTGGCTAAATGAGACATGAAAGATTTAAAAAATTATATAAATTTTCTTATATCAAAAGGTATTTTTGAAATTGACTCTTCAAATGTATTCTCAGTTTCTGTTTCTTTACGTAAATACTTTATTTTTTTTTACTGATCGATGGTCTATTATTAAGTATCACCTCCAAAGTTTTCTACGTTGAAATTAATAAACAACACCGATTCCTGGCCTTTCATGTAACAATTTTCCAATTTTCTCCAATATAAAGAAAAACTTGAAAATGAGTACTACATTTCAAAATGAATTTTAATGTAAGTATTGCTCATTTCTAATGTTAAAAAATACGTTTGTAAAAATATTATTGAGAATTTTCAGCGGTAGGTATTTTTGTCCCACTTTGAGGTCACTCTATCCTACAATATTGTGGGATAAAATTATGAATGTCCAAATATTTGAGTGAAGGGGAAAACAGTGCACCAATTTTTGTTTTCATTTGAATGTAAAAAAAGTATGTTACAAAGTGAATTTCTTGCCGTTTTATTAAGTTGAAACATATATGCATATATTTCTTGCGTGTGCCCACATGTGGAGAAGATGTGTGAAAACTTTCGGCGGGGTGAAAATTACCCCACGAGCCGGGAATGAAACTGGGATCTCTTCCTTTGGTCGCAGGGGTGTTAATCAATACATCACCCGTTCACTGTCCACTACTGCACACTATTTCCAAACAGTCCCTAACTAAACCCTAAATGTGACATTTGCTTCATAAAGCAAATTTTATATAGCACTTTGCTACATGTAGCAAATTTTATGTAGCAGTTTGCTACATGAAGCAAATTTTATATAGCACTTTGCTACATGAAGAAAATTTTAGACAATTCGGAACAATTCTCTTTTTGTAGCTCAAAGACAATTCTTCACAGCAGCCAGATATTTTTTGAGAAATATGTACCCAAAAATTTAGATTCAGTAAATGTTTCCCTACACTATGAAAAATAATTGCTTTATATAACTCGCGTTGCTAACATGCACTTACATAATTCTTTTTCAAACCAATAAACTCAAACGGTTACTTTCCTTTTAATTTCAGAGGCAATGGGACATTTTCTAATTACTACCGTTTTCCGCTTCTTCATTATGGACACGGAAAATCGGACTGAGCAAATCGATTCTCCTCGCTTTTCTAAGGTCACGTGAAGTGCCGTGTCTTTCATCAGAATATTTATATAAATAACAGTTGTTCAAATCGAATTAAATAAAATAAGAAATATGATTTGTAAGCTAGCACGTCTGCATCGAGGGGATTGCTAGGATGAAACTCCGCTTTGCTGACTCTGTAACCTTTTTTATTGCAATCCTATCGCTGCATCTGAAAATTGTAAGTCGCATAATAATGGTGTTAGGCAATCTAAATGCACATTTTAATTTTTTCATACAAAAAAGTCAATTCATTATCTAAAAATTGTACGTTTTGGTACTCGGGCTGTTAGAGAAATCAAAATGAGCTGCTCAGAAAGTCTTCTATTTCTTACGTAATAAAACCCAATTCTTAAAATCGGTTTGGATTGTTTGCTTCCTCTGTGTGTTGTGGAGGGAACCAAATCACACGTTATGACCGAAACCCGAATTCAGTAGTTGGCCAAAAGATACGACCGAGTTAGGGTTGGAAGATATGATTTATCGGAACTAATTTTGGTCGTTTTCAAAATGACCTGTACTAGTTTTGGACAGTACGCTGTTGCCATAGCTAGTGTTTGTCCTTAAGCAGATCAAAACTATCGGTGATGATGTCATCATAACCAGTAGCGGATCTAGACAGTAGTCAAGGAGGGGGGTCTAGACAGTAGTCAGTAGTCAACGAACATTAATGCTATAATTATTGTTTTAAAAAACTAATAATGCTATAATTAAATCGTTATAAAACAATTATAAATGATATAATTAAATCGTCGCGAACAACTATAGTTTGTATGAATATAAAAGTTGTTATAAACAGTTATAATTTTTATAATTGAAATTTTTTAAATTGTAATAAACAATTAATTTTTTATAATCTGTCAAAATATGATGAATTAAAAATATTGCAAACTATTAGATTTTTAACAATTAAACTATTGCAAACAATTAATTCATATGATGTTGATACGAGGATCGCAATTCGGGTAGTTGCATAATTTAAGGAAAGTATGAGTAATTTAAAAATAGTACTCTGTGACAGTGTACGTCTATTTTGGACTTACCCTGTCTCATTAGTTCCTATCTTTCTTCTTTCTTCCTCTCATCAGTTCCGCAACACACGGCAGCGGGGGCGACACGGCGAAACTTGCTACATAATTCCCTTTCAACATTTACGACTCCAAGTGAGAAACGTGTAATATTGCTACATACAATTTTTTTTAGCTACATGTAACATTTTGCTACATGTAGCATTTTGCTACATAGAGCAGTTTCTTTTCAGGAAATGTTACATAAAGCAAATGCTACATGTAGCAAACTCATGAAATTGTGTAGCAAAATGTCATATAACATTTGTTATGTAGCAGATTGCTACACAGTGTAAACGCACCATTATTAGCCATCACCGCAGTATAGTTGTCGAACAGTGATTGTAGACACCAAAAATAACATTCCAGAAGTAAATTAAGTTTCAAATTCAGAAACAGGACTCTACTCAAAAATACTCGTTCCCATTACAAGACACAAGGTGGGTTCTGATATATCATTTTGGAGGTGAGTTATTGAGGGAACAAAATCATTCACAGATTTATTATGCTCATACTTACATTATTATATCCATATCTCCACTGCACAATTTAGTTCTAAAGAAATCTCGAAATATTATTTTCGATTATTTTTCTGAACTATTTCAATTACAATAGGAAGGTAAAACGAGTTTAAGCACGAAGGCTGTTCATTCACGCCCATGAAATTAGGTTGTCCTCTCTTTTTCGGAAAACCTTATCGGGAGACCAAATATTAAAAGTCATATTATGTGTTCCAAAAATCTGTACTCTAAGGTGAAATAAAGTCCATGGAGCTATTAGGCAATAAGTTTTCTTAATCCAAAGGTAAAGGTTGTGTCATAACTTCAATGAAATTTGTCCCCAACTGATTTCGGCAGCATTGACGTCATCATCAGTTATTTTCGCACCAAACACACGTTCGCTGTTTTGTACGGTAAAAATTATTTGGTTGTAAGTACGACATATCCTATTCCATTTCTTCAGACAGCAAAAAAGACCTAATAATCTGGAGAAAAAGTTATGTTTTATCACGAAATAATTGGATTTACGCCTGCACACTTCCCTTCTACATGAATATATGTTTCGTAAAAAGTGAAAGAAGTAGAATTAATGGATCCAGGTTTTACATAAACTTAACATTTCATAGGTTCTTGCCTATGAAATGTCTATTGTCTATTGAAATAAAAAATCTCGAAATTCGAGTTATTTTTTGACAATATTTTCCGAATAATCTACAGTTTATAATAATACATACTTGTGAAATAACTTTTTTCTTTATTAAATAGAAATTTGTTGGTATTGTGTTAATATTATAACACGTACCGAACTACTTTTATTCTATCTTAAGAATGTACTGAAATGTTGAATCGGTCTTAGGACCCTTGATCCGAATTGATGGGATGGTCCCTTGCTCACTTCTGGAGAGTAAATTAGTTTATTGTCCTCCCCGTGGTCTTGCACATTTGAATCTGCCATTTAGGCAAGTAATTTATTATTATCATCTGATATCAGGAAGTAAAGTTTAAAATTATACAACACCGCAATGGAGTTTCTGTATCATATCTCCATGTTATGATACAGATATCCGAATAAGAATGAACAGTTCTTAGGTCCTCAATAGGAGTTACTAAATTTTCACTATCAAAAGCATTCCGCTTCCCTCTCAAATGTCTTATACGAGGCCTTCGCTGACTGAAGGCTGCTGTTTCGTGCGCCTTCCTTCAATTGTTCCCGAACCGGAAAGAGCCCAGAATAGAAGCACGTGGCAGGGCTGCTTGTGAATGAGCTCACTGTTCAAGGGCATTGGCCTGGCGAGTGAGGGGCAATCAAGGATTGCAACTGATAGGAAGGGGTCGTTTTCTGCGATAATAGATTGAATAGATCAGAAATCTGATTTACAAATGTGAAAATTTTTGTGGCTGCATATATTTCTTCCGTGTACCCTACACGTGGAGAAGATATGTGATAACTTTCGGTCAGGTGAAAATGGCGAGCCGAGAATGGAACCAGGGGCTCCTGCTTTGATCGCAGGGATGTTAACCACTACACCACCCGTTCGCCTTCCACAACTGTATGCATGACAAACCTTAACACGTAGGTACGTGTAAAACCGGTAATTAAGCGCACACTGAATAGTGTACCTCCTCGTTCACCTATCTCCAGTCTGGAGATGTCTCTCAGATCTCCCGGGGTTTAGGTCTGGGTGGAAATGGTGTACAGTTGTGAAAGGCGAACGGGTGGTGAAGTGGTTAACACCCCTGCGATCAAAGTAGAATCCCTGGGTTCGATTCCCGGCTCGTCACCATTTTCACCTGACCGAAAGTTATCACATTTTTGTGGATGTTATTGGTCATTGAAATCATAAGACTGGAGTCTCAAACGACCGAAGGTTCCTGGTCGACGATAATAATTAATAATTATTATAATAAAATGCTTTACTACGTGGTGATGCTGAAGCCATCAGGTCTTCCGCCTAACCACCATTTACAATACATACAACATACATATACAATAATATAAAATAATTAAACATTCATACATGAATAACTATAATAATAATTGCAGGATAAATTCTACTCTACTCTGGAGTTGCAACCTAGGGATCATCCTGGCATTTACCTCAACCAATCAAGGATAATCCAGAAAAAATTCAGTTAGGTTGACGGATACAGATAATATAAAAACTTAAAAGCTAATTAACACTAAATTATATATTTATACATAAAAATGACAACTTATAGACAAGAAAATGACGATGACAACTTCCAGTCTCTAAAATGAAGGAAAGAGGCTGACAACTATGTGAAACATTATTGTACCCCCTCATTCACTCGCACAGGAGATGATACCTGATCGTTGCCAATCGGTGAGATTCAGCTACTAGACAATCCTTTCGGTAAAATCTACTTTTTTTCACCGAGAAAGTTAAAAACAATAGAAATGATATTTTTGTATTCTTCACAAAATTATAATAAAAATATCATCTAACAATTCCGATTGTGATGATGTTAACGTTGCTTTAAATCTTCTTTAAATCTGTTGTTTGGTTTAATATTTTTTTAAAGTTTGTACAGCATCCCGAACAATAAAAAAAATATTTTTTCATCAGTACCTTAAAATAAATAGATTTTGCTAAAGGTATGTCCAGTAGATGAATTAAGTCGAATTCCAACGACCAGTTATAATCCCTTGTGTTTGTGTGAGTGAATGTCGGGGTCAAGAGGTTTTTTCTGGGGAGTCAGTCACTTTCCTTCATTATACAGGTCATCTAAAACCAAATCTAATCTTCATAATTGATCTTAGTTTCGTAATGATATTACGAATATACCTGTAACACGTTTCATAATGATGTACTTAAATTTGCAAACCATATATTTAACGAAATCATATACAAACATATGCATAGAAATACTCATATCATACTTTACTTGGTTATTTCATCTTAGTCCGATATTCAACAGTTTCCACAACTGTCTGCTACACCAGTATCCATTAAAATCTTCTAAAATATCGCGTACGTCACATATTTACAAGTATAGATCACAAATATTTCAAGATCTTTGTTCTTCTGCTATTAAATCTAATGATGACACTTCAATGAATACCCGGAAGTCATAGTCAGTGACTCGAAATAATATTTGGTCCCTCTATATCCCTCTCCTCTTCAAGGTAGTTCTACCGTATGTAGTATTAAATCACTAAAATATCTGAAGTCGGCGAAAATAAACAGTGAAACATGTACTTATTGTAATTTCAACTTGAAAAACATACCTAACCGGTTGTTTAAATGAAATATTTGCGGTTATAATTGATGTGTAAAGCATTGCGTCTTATGGAGAAAACATTTATTTTCCAAAAAGAACAACTTTTGGTACAGTTTACTTTGATTTGAAGTAAATTTTCCGCAATCACTTTTATCTATTGGTCACAGGACATTTGAGAAAGTTATTTTACTTTTTCTGAGGTGTAAATAAATCACGAATCCACTGCGCTCGGCAGCCATGTTTGTACATGCTCTTGTGCATTTCACACGAGTTATATTTTTTGTACTGTACTATTTACCGATAAACAAAAATTAAATGTTATTGTTATTATTCATATTGTTGTGTGCTAAAACAATTGAGAATAATAGTAAAGTAAATAATTAGATATCTCCGTTATTTGACTAAGCTGCAGTGCTGGTCCCACCTTCACCAGAGCCTGAATTGAGCCCTGGTGACTCGTTAATGGCACCACAGTAATTGGTGGCATAGAATGGAAGGAGAATGGAGGGGCAATCGGCTCGACAGCGACGGCAGGGCGGTGCCAGGCAGTGGGGGACCTCCGGTCGATATCCTTCCTTTCCTTTCTTCCTTCCACTAGACGAGGAGGGTGCGTGTTTAGGGAAGCAAAAGCACCTGCGCCTCGTTGCGTGTCTGTGTCATGATCCTCGTGTCCTCCGTATAGTTCCTTCATGATTCGAATATCCTCACAATTACAATCGTCTACGATTGCAACCACATCACGCCGATCGGCCAAACTTTGCAGAGTCGCGGGGACGGACTGGCAAATCGATGGGCCGTGGCCGAAACTGACGGTTGAACCACATTAGCCGTGTCTCGCCGATCGGCACAATGTGTGGCAATGTTAAGGTAGCATCTTGGCTTCATATGTACCAGGGCAATATACAACTGGCAAACGTCAGTTTCCTTCATTTTTGTCAGCAGATGGCAGCATATGTATGCTTATCGTATAGGCCGCGTAACATCTCGTAGGCACGCAGTTAGTGAGAGACAGCCAGTGCGCGATGGCAGTTGTGTTGAATGAGTGTTCACGAGAAGAACAGTGTGCAGATGAGCGTTTCTTGTGGGCCAAAGGACTAACCACAGAAGAAGTACATCGCGAAATGCGTCTCATGTATGGTGACAACTGTTTCTCACGGAAAGCTGTGTCCAATTGGATCCGGAAGTTAAACAAGGGAAATCAAAGTAGCAGAAACGGGGAGCATCATACTCGTGCGGCGGAGGTGTCAACATATCGTTGGGGACTCTTGCAAAATCTACCGTACCGTCCCGACTTTGCCCCCGGTGATTTTCATCTGCTTGGTGGCCATAATTTTGAAACTGATGTCGAAGAGGATGAATCCAAGAGGTTACTCGTTGGCTGTGACAGCAACGAAAAGTCTTCTTTGCCTCCGACTTTCGATAAAGTGAACGTACAAGGTGATTATGTCGAAAAATGAATGAAATACCAAGAAGTTGCATAGATATTTATTGCCTCTATCCAGTTTTGCGACTTATTTATTGACTTTTCTCTGTAAAACTAGCCAACCCTGCAGGGCTTCGTACGAAAGATTTTGTTCTTATATTACTGTTAACCTTTCGCTATAATTTAATGTAGACAAAATAACAAGTTTACTTACGAAAACCAAGGTGATATCTTAATTCGTAAGATATAGAAAAAAATACTTCATCCTAAATCATCCCTTTAAAATTTGAATTCAAAATAACTTTATTTACTTCATGTCTTTTTTATGTTGTGATGAGGTTCATGCCACCTTTACAACTAACGACATAATTGGGTGAAGGAATTGGGAAAGTTCGATGTTTGTTCGGTTACCGAGCAATATAAAATACTGAACCGAATTGGTCTTGAGTAGGTGAGGGGAATCCGCTGACTAGTACAAATCCACTAGGAAGCGAAGACAATAACACTACACTACGACTATTGGTTTCTTAGTATTCCTCTACAACACAAAAAAAATATCAAGTAAAATCCAGTAAAAAGTTTCTCTAAAAGTTGTCTTTCTTTACATTGATGAATGATATAGTGAGTACAACACACCAAACATTTTCACTATCATTTGATTTCAACTTCATGATACTGAAATATTGAAATTTCCAAGAATTTGCTTTAGATATTTGAATTAACAATTTGCGTACAAAATTCGAGATAAATCAATTACTTCGTAAGACAGTAAATAATGAAAATTTGAAACGTTACATTCAATCTGAATTTACTCTTTTAAAATCAGAATTTCGGAAAATTCTTTCGTCGTACAATATAAAGAAATATCCTGACGAAATTTCAAATTCATATCTCCTTAATATAAAACATAATAAATAGACCTATCATTTACTGAAGCCGGATATAAAACATCGGTTAGTATTTTACGGTCTTACATTGTTTGCGAAGAATCATTACCAAATCTGCTATAAATTAACGTCTTTAGAACAATTTTAGAGATCAATAACAAACTAGAATGTATAAAATTATTATAATGATTTAGATACTAATGGGTAAATATAATTAAAAATAAGCAATATTTAAATTAACAAAAATCCGAAGAGATAATTTATCAATAAATATTTTTTAAATTAACAAATTGAAAATAACTTATTTAAAAAAATTTTTAGTATTACAGTTTACTTTGAGTTCAAGGTTTCCGTCTTTTAATTTATGAATATAACTCGTTCATAGTCTTTTACAGAAAGTTCCACATAGACGAGAAATCGATTTATCCCTCACGAAACTCTCCGACCTATGATATTCCAACACTAAGTGTGAAAAGGCGTGTAAACGAAGTTAAATTACTTATCGATTTATTCAGTCAGCCGCTTTATGGGAAAGTCATATTCTTAAAGGGATTTTATAAAGCAGATTGTGGTCTGGATGGGCAACGTACTCTCTTAATCTTTTAAATTCATTATAGATCATTGTGTTATTGAATTTGCTGATAATTCTTTTTCCTTCATTAATTTTATATCTCACGATTGTTTTCAAAAATATATTTAAAACTCTTTTTTCAGAAGAGTTTTGAGACCTATTAGTTGCAACAGAAAATTAGGCACTTGAAACAACACCTACCGTTCGAAGTGACTCCGTTTGCAGACAATACCGCGCAGGAAAGTGGACAAGTATTGAGTGAGGTTAAGTGAATCGTCCCAATTGAGGGAGGTAAATGGACAACGGAGTTCTTAAACTCGACACTTCCTAATGATCATGAATTTTGGGTATCATTAAACTCGACACGTTGTACCAGTCTAATGGCTTGCCGCCCCTTCGCCCATCCTCGTGCTAGCCGTCCGACCTGCCAAATGGATTTCGTGTGTCACATACTGGATTTAAAGTGCTATTAATTGAGCATCTTTATCTTTATTCCTATTATCTTATAATTTTTTAATTACACACATAATTCCAATAAAAATGAACCCAGACACGATGTATTTATAACATAAATGTGTTTTAAGCTTCTGTTTTTACATATTTACGAAGTATATAGAATGTATTGTAAACGTGAAAAACATTCGGTCGCGTAGTTTTGACGGAAATATCCGTTTTGGGAGTCCCTGATTCCGAAAAATGGTGAGTTGAATTCCACTTGAAATTTTCTTAATACATACATAAAACTGATATGAAAATTTCTTAATACATACATAGAACTGATTGATAGGAAAATAATATTTTTTAATTATCCTACTAGAGTAAATGCATCAGTTCTCGACAGTGCATCAGTGCTCGGCATGCGTATTTTTAGAACCAATTTATTAGGCTTTGGAGTACTTTTGGCCCCGATTTCATACTCCTACAATAATTATTTCCTTTAAATCGTGAAAAGTGCATTTGATGCCAGAAATGAAGCAATAAGATATCTTTGAAACGGCAGCTTACATCGTTAGGCTGAATATCAGATATTAAACGAGTCGTCCATAAGAAAACTTTGATTGAGCATCGATTTTTCTTCAAAATATTTTTATCAATCATCAAAGTTCTTTATTATCTTCATAATTAGGGCGCTTTCTCGTAAATTGCAACATTTACGGTTGGTTTTTTGTTGTTAGTAGGGTATAAGCGGCTGTTGACTACAAGACCGCAATTTTCCTCTTGTTTTTTGAGGTCTGCACGTAAAATTAAGAAATATAAGAACAAATAAATTTCTACGCCATTGATATTCAGAAGCTACTGGTGCAATTATGAGAATAGTAGATTTAAGTTTTCAAATCCAATCACTGTCGGTTTTTAGCAATAAAAATATCGTACTATGTTTCATATTTTATTGTTGTCAACTGTTTTGTATAACATATGTCAGATGTTTCTCTAAAACTATAACAAATTCATTCATGTTGAAATAAACAAAATAGTTGCGAGCAAGTAACTTTTTCATCATCATGAAGTCCAAACATCATGACTACCGACTCATTCATTTTCGACACTGGTGATGATGACTATTGATGCAAAAATTAATTAAAAATTTCATTTTTTTGGCAGGAGCACGATAACTTTTAATTTAAAAATTTACCTGGGAAACAAGAAGGAAGGGGAATATCGAAATTNTGAAAGGGATGTCCGATTGTCGATTGTACAAAAGATCATATAATTCTTGGAGACAATCGATAGTTTTTCTTCCAACCACCTATGACAGCCGTGTTATTGTCTTATACCTTCCACCATCAGTTTTAGGGAACTGCTTTCAAATAGAAATTCAGAAATAAGAAAGAAAGAAAGGTGAACAACGCAACTGAAGTATTTGTAAAATACAGCTTGAAATTACGGAATCCTCATGGACAGGACGATTCAACAAAAATTCATATTATTTCCTTCACCTATCCTAAAACACCATTGAAAGGTGGCAGCAACTTCGTATTTTTAAAGCAGTTATCTTTTCATAATTTCTCTCTTTTCAAAATGACTTAAGTTAGAGAACGTGCTGAGGGATGCTGCATTATTTTTCTTTAATGAGTTTGTACAGATTTCTTTAGAGTTTGTACAGAGAAATCCTGCGTGTTTCCTTGTGGCGTGGTCGCCGCGTCGCTGCAGCGACTATTGGAAGTAGGACAAAGTCACGTAGCGTTTTCTAATTCTCACTCAACGGACACTGGCGCTAATCAATCACTGGACGAGATTCAATCACTCTTGACATCCCGATTCAAAAAGTTCTCTCAATTCTCTTCATGAGCTATCTACCTATACAATTTTATTCAATAAAATAATTTGAACAGTGTTTGAGAGGTGAGCCAGCTGCATCCAGATTATTTTATTGTACTACTTGTAAATGGGAAATGTAGCGCGGTATTGATGCTTCTCGAAACGTATTGTTTTGCCATGTAGTCGCAAAATTGGGTTTCTTTTGTTTTGANTGGGAAATGTAGCGCGGTATTGATGTTTGTCTATATAGGACATGATGTAGGGGGTGGGAGGTAGAACTATTATTAGTAGGCATGCTGGGTTTACCAACAACGACTCACATTAAGGTATTAGTAGGAGTAGTTATTAATGGTAAGAGTTAGTGATAATAGGAGTGGAAGGTGGTGGATGGAAAAATGTTCATTTTTTAATCGTCACATCTACATATGAATTTAGCCATTTTTTTCATTTTATTTGGCCAATAGCCATTAACCGCTCTGCCTCCAACAAGGTAATTGCAGAGCTCCTTACTTCCTTTTTTGTTTTCCATTTACAATNATGCTACATAGCTTATCTTCCGTGTTTCTAATACGTCTAGTAAGTTGTCCATTACCATAACCCAATACACAGGTCCCGTTGCTGATACGTGATGGCAATCACAGTTTGCTTCATGCAACACTTCGCTAATTACTGCGTCTATTTTGAGCATCATATTTTTATCTTTAAAATATGCTATCAAATTATATAAATAGTTTGGCACCTTCTTCCTCATTGATTCCATTAACACAATCGAGTGTACATTTNTTACAATGTTCATGATGTAGTATTCTGTCCTTCTGTATTTCAGTTTGTTGTCCCGTTTTGTGTCTCATAAACCGTGTCGTCTCATTCTTCTGGCTATTACTTGTTCTTTCCTCTTTTTCCTCAGTTATCATTCGTTATATATTACTCTTTTCTAGTTCTTTCTTCAATATATCTCGTATAATACATTCTTTTGACATACAATCTATGAAGCCTACAAGCCGCGTCTTTGTTTTCACTAGTTGTTCCTTTTTGGTTTTGTCACTTTTTCCTACTTACTTCAGTCGCCTTAAATATCCAGTCCTTTCTTTACCATACTCCTCTCAATCCCAAAAACATGCTTCTCATCTTCCTCAACTCTTCCATACATGCAGTCACTCTGCTCTCGTATCTTCTATTTTTGGAGGTATTTATTAAAATTACCTTGACCAGTCATAAACTGAAGGACATGTTTATTCAGTCGAAACCATTTACTATTCATAATTGCATTTCTCACGTTTGGTATGTAGGCATATGTAACTCTTTCTATCTCTGACTTCTCCCATCTCGTTTGCCAACC
>NNCF01130963.1:53121-69211 GCA_002313205.1 Laupala kohalensis | reverse complement strand
TACCTCTTATGTAAATTTCTGCTCAAAAGGTCCTCCCATTTCGGAGATTCTAATTTTTTTATCTTATCATAACGTGAATTTTGTCAATTCCTCCCGCACGTTTAATTAATATCTTCTTTATTTCCAGTCAAAATAGCACTGGAATTCACACTTTTATTTCAGAATAAACATTTGTCGTTCAGAAATCCTTAAAATTTAAAAGCTATGAACACAAACTTCTTGCATGTTACGTATATAACAGTAACTTATATTAACTTAAATAATCCATATTTTCGCAATTTATGCATGAATTCTTCACGCAAAATTATTTAAAGTCACCTACTGAGTTATAGTTTTTTTTACCATTAATGAAGTCTAGTTTCCTTAAACACATTTTTACTAACAAACACTGCATAGCAACCATTCATATAATATGTACAACACAACTTGATTTAATACTAAGTCTCCGTTTTAGTTGAAATCGTCGATATTTCTCCTTCCCACTCAAAATGTACTCCCCTTATAGCTTGTATATGTTTTAAACCGAAAAATTTCACCATATCTTATCTCAGACAATAAATAAGGAGAGATTTTATACTCGTCCAATGTCTATGATGATGTACACTGGCCCATTGAAATGAAAAGATACAATTTTTTTGCTCCTGTCGAGAATTGAACCCGGAGTGTCTAGGTGACGAGCAAGCATGCTAGGCTCTGAGTCACCAGAGGGACACACAGATTTTCTAGGGACACAGGGAGAAACATTGACCTGCCAGAGGACAAAGTAATAATAATAATAAATTTATAATAATAATAATAAATATATTGTCAAAAAACAGTACAAACTGCGTATGACCACGTGGAGGACAATAAATTTGCTCTCCGGGAGCAAGCAAGGGACCATCCCATCAATTCCGATCAAGGGCCCTAAGGACCCTAAGTACGATTGGTAGTTCAATAAAAACGAGAAAATGACTGTAGTTCAAAAAACGTTTATTTAAATAGTACTATAATCCTTGTGATATAATCTGATCAGCTGTTTGCGAGTATTTTGTAGAAAAATCCTCTACATTATTTTGCAGTTAATAGCGACTCCGCTCAAGCATTGCACCGCGGATTAGATTGTTAGTCACAGAGGCTGTGAAAGGTAGTGAAATCCACGGAAGAATGTCAAACGTGTCCGGAAGTAATTGTTTGAACCGTTCGATCGTTTACAAATGGGTCGAGCAGTAGAAAAGTTTCCGTGTAAGTGTCTCAGACGGGCCCGAGAGGCGAAAGGGATGGCGAAGTCGGTAAGCGCATGAGCGCGCTGAGCTCAAGGACACGAGTTCGAATCTCGGTCCCGTCTCCCATTTTCATCCAACATAACATAATTAGTCTCAGACAAGTAAAGATGTGAGCAACCGGTTGAAGTTGGAGCTTCTCCCCTCAAATGTCGCATCGACGCGTTAATTCAGGACAAAAGGCGTATTGCTGTTGAAGTAATGGCTTAAGACGTACACGCGAGTGTTGGAAATGTCCATAGCAATATTCAGTATTTACAAGAAAACCTTTGCAAGATGGGTTCCAAGAAAACTTAAGAACACCCACAAACAAAAACAGACTNAAAAAAAACTATATTTAATTAAAAAAGGATACGTTATTTTCGAAGAGTTGTTACACATGATGAAACATGGATCCACCATTTGAAGTCGGCGCTGCAAATCCTTCAGTGGAAGCAAAAGTGTCATCCCACTCAAAATAAATTCAAGACCCATCTGTCTGCAGGTAAAATCATGCTGACAGTATGCAGGGATTCGTATTTATTGTGATTATCTCCAATATCAGTGAACTAGCAAAACCGGTATTAGTGATATTCTCGAAGAAGAAAAAAGTTAAATCTTTCCATTCGAACGAAACGTCGTGGAAACTTTACTCAAAGAGTAATTTTGCTTCACAACAACGCCCGCCCACATGCGACACATCCACCTGAAAATGCACTAAAAAACCGGGGTGAGAGATCGTCATAGAGCGACATTCCTCCTACAGCCCTGAACTCGCCCCATCAGTCTTCCAATTTTTTGGATACCTTAAAGAGGATCCACGTGGAAAATACCCGACACAATCAAGGATATCTGGTAAAAATATTTTCCAGATCAATCCAAGTAATTTTATATTAGGGGAATACAAAAACTAGAAGATAAATGAAACTAGCGTTTAAGTGTATTTAGACACTACGATAAAAATTAGCCAAAGATGGATTTTGATTAAATATTCTCTATAAGAGCTACATCCATTTGTCTCGTTTCTCATTAAATGACCCACGAACTCAAACAAAAATTAATACACATTTTCTCCCCATAACTTAAAACTTTCATAGTTGTTCAAATAAAAAACAAAACAAGAAAATAAATAAATTTAATGTCAGAAGAGGTACACACTGTCCATGACATCACAGAGTACAAAACTTATCATAAAAAACTTTGCTTAATGAGATATAAGAGTTATAAAATTGCAAGAAATAGATTATAAATTTTGCTTCTATTATTACTCCCAAACATAATTCTTGGGACATATAAAAATAATACATTTTACACACGGAAAATTCTTACAATACAAGAGATAAAACTTACGAATTAAGATTACATTAAAAAGACTATTATCTGGAAATTTTATGCAAAAAACACCTAAATACTTTGGATGAACAAAAATGCAAAAAAGATAATCAAAAGCAAAAAGTGAAAAGCAATAAAATGCATAGATTATCGGACGCTGGATGGACCCTCTCCGTAACACGGGATGAATATAAGAATATGTAGCGAAAAGACGCTCAAGGTTCCAGCTGGAATTTGGCTCGCCACCTTCTCTTGCACAGGATATGTACCACACAACGTATTGAAGAGACGCAGAAAGTAAAAAGTGGCGGAACGCTCGCAATCTACTGTAGCGTCGAATACATGCCATAAAAAAGTCAAAATACGCAGAAGGTGTCACCTGGCATTTCGTTCGCCTCTTTCTGAAGCTCTGGAGCACTAACAGCATGTGTTGTAATAGACGCTGAAGATTCCTACTAGAATTTAGGATGCCGCTTAGACGCAGAAGGATACAGCAGGTGGTTGATTGGTCACCTACTGCAGAGAAATATACAGTTTAGAATGGTTAGCGCCAGGAGTGTGAAGGATAAGGAAGCGGAAGGATGCAGAAGGAGAGGTTTGACTGTTTTTAATTTCTTTTTGCTGGTTAAATCTGAAACAAATGAATTTACTTTTTTAATTGGGATACATTTACTTGTATAATGTGCAATTTTTTATTAGGTTTTTAAGTAAAATAAAGTCTATTGTATGGAGAAAATACTATTATTTGCGTAAGTTGCAGTTTAAATTTTTTTTTTTTGATCTTGAAGAATGTGTTTGCTCTAATGCACAGTCATTTTACCGACCTTCGTTCCAGTGACGGTGTTTCTTTCATGCTTTTTTTAGGAGAGACTTCGGTAAAAATGTTTTTGTATTTTTTAATTATTAATAGGTTTTTTAAGCTTTTTTGTACATTTTCTTACTATTGTTAATAAATGATTTATACCTTAATGTTCCGTAATTTTTTTTGTGGGGCTTTAGGGCTCGTCAACATCGCCCCATGCAAGTAGGGAAAAATGCAGTTTCGCACCATAGAGAGGAGCCGTAGTGACACTTCCCCGAGTGTGGGACTCGCCGAAAATCTCGACCATACCCACTAAAAACCCCTCCTGAAAACAACAAATATCTAAATACAAAGATGAAAGAAAATAAAACAGTTGCCCAATACATTATATCACAAAAAGAAAAAGGAAAACAATTTCTAAATATTATATTTTCTAATTACAGAAACAAAGGATGAAAGGAAAGAAGACAGGAAAGATGAAAAGGGAATGCAAATTTAAAACCCTCCCGAGAACTTGTGGCAGGAGCCGCAATCTACCCATAAAATTTAATAGTTTATTAACATTAACCGTTTCATTTCCGAGAATTGTTAGTAAATCTGCAGGCAGACCAATTCGTCTCCGTATACTTGAGTATCTTCTGCAATCAGTTAGTAGGTGACGCACTGTCAGAGAACAGCTACACTCCTCACAAACGGGTTCATCATCAAGTAGTAAGAGATACCTATGAGTGAAAGGACAATGTCCTATGCGCAGGCGGGTTAGCAAGACCTCGTCGCGCCGGCCTGGCCTACAGGAACTGCTCCATGACTTAACAGAAGATTTGATAAGTCGGAGCTTATTCCTTTCAACAGCTAACCACTTATTGCTCCATTCACTCACTCAGCGCGTCAGATAGCGATGTTACTTTTTCCAGTTTCGTGGATGGTTGTTTTATTGTTTGTGTCGTTGATGCAGGTAGGTCTTGATAAATTTTGTCAGCTATTGACGTTAATACATCTGGATCTTGCATGCTTGTTCTCATCCTTTGAGAATTTGTCAGTGACTGAGTCAAATATTGTTTGAGTCGATTGTAAGAACCGTTATTGTTTGGTATTAGTAGTGTTTCGTCCACTTCGCGAATTATCGTATTATCTAAATAGTTTATCCCATTGACATGCTTATCAAACTGATTGGTTATTCTTCGGACTGTAAATTGCGCTTCTGCCGCCCTAAACCATGCGTTTGGTTCGTCTCGCCAAAAAGGTGGCAAGGATAACGTATCATTCGCGTGTTGACGATGTACCGCGGGAATTGTGCGTTATCACCAGGCATTTTGAATATCGCGATTAGTATTAATTAATTGGCAAAAAGTAAATTCCCTTTGTTTAATATTTATTTAATATTAATCGCGTAAATTATTGTTTAGCAATGTGATTACTCGTACCATATCAAAAGATCTGCGAGTGCATCACAGTGAGGAAGTCACTACTTTTGTGACGTAATTTGAACTTACTTCAAAAATTTTAATCGCGTAGAGCGGAATGTTGATCGTGTTGATCATAATGAATTTAATAACGACTGCGTCAAATCAGAAGATTGGCGTATTCGAATCACGTCGGTAGGTTACCAACTTTTTTGTTCGCGTCCGACGTGACTCATACAAAAATGATATGTTGACTTCGTTTTTGAAAATATTTTGTCACGTTTAGTGAGTTAGCAAAATAATAACCGCGTCAGATCAGAAGATTTGCGTGTTCATCACAGTCGGGAAGTCACCAACTTTTTGTTCGTGACGTATGGTTTCGACTCGCGTAACGATTGCTAAATTGCGTGTTGTAATTAGTTAATAATCAATCATATAATTATGTAATTTATCTGACTCCATAATTTCGTACCATATCAGAAGGATAATGGTATTTAATAATAATTGTAACCGTCACGAACAAAATTCACAAAGTTATCTATAACTTGCCTATGTTAAATAAAAACAACTGAAATAACTTTAAAATGGTTAACGTAAGGTTTTATTGTCATATAAGTTGGGATTGACGTAAGGTCAACTCTACCAATTTTTTTAGTTAGTCAGTACTCAATTTTCACTGAATTGACGTTCACAAATTATACATTAAATATATTTAAAATACATAAATTGATGCTGGAGACATAGCTGTAAAAACATGAAATATATACACACATATTCTGAAAATAATACACAAATTGAGACATAAAACTAACACATAAATAACGAATGAATGACAATAATATCAATAAAAATTATTATTTGACGTCCAATCCGTTTGTGAATGTCAATATGATAATTATTATTTGTAAAAAGTCTATTACCATTACATTCAAACTTATATACCCTAGTTTGACGTTTGTACGTTTATAATTACTGACAATAACGATTTAACTAACTCAAACAATAAATTAAAAAGTTAATTTGACAAGAGTTCTCGTCTGACTCACTATAATTCGTTTCTCACATTCATCCTCGTCAAGTAGTTGCCTTCTGGGTAGCTTCTCATACTACACTGTAATTGACCGCTAGATTTGTTTAATATTAATGTTATTAATTTGATGTTTTAGGTTGCAACGCATCTAAAGCGTTGGGCAAGCACTAATAATTGTATTGATACTTTTAAGCTATGCTTCCGTCACTAGTAAATGAATGAGATCGGAGAGCTACAATGACACGTCTGCTAGCGAGCAACAATGAGTCTCGAGTGTCGAGAAGAAGCTTCTCTTCTTCTGTCTTTTATTTCGCTACCAAAGTTTCTGATTGGTTCTGCTTGACGTTATTTATTCTTCTGTTTATTAAAATACTTTTTTTGTCCTATCGCATCACAGATAAAACTATTGTTCACCGTATGTATCATAACTTGCTATTGTTGCATAATAAAACTATTGTTTATAGAATTGTTTATTATTAATAATATTTAATCTTGTTGATAATCTTCCGCCCATTACACATCATATACGTTTGGGTATGTAGCTCCGCTACAAATGCATCTATATTGAATAATACTCATTACCAATTGGAAAGAATTTTTGTGCGTGAACTTACGTGCAATGAAATTATACAAAACAAATATTTTCTCCCGAATACATTCTCCTGCGATGCTCAACGTCACTTCACACTTCGCCGAAGAGATAAATTTCCATCTGAACCTTTTTTAAGAAGTCAACAAGTACTGTAGTAGTGAAGCGCCTAAAATCTATGCGTCGACTAAAATTAAACCGAGAAAGTAATTTCTATATTTTAAATATCTGCAAAGACAGTGTTCAGATGAGGAACGTTCTTGCACATTAAGTGATTATTGTAAAATAACTCAACATACTGAATAAATTCTACTTTATTTTAAAATCCAGTCAATACATGATTAAAATTCATTTTTGTGTGTGGAAACTTGTCTAATGAAATTATTGAAAACAAAACCTAAATATCTTGGTTTATAAATATCGCTTATTAGTCATGTTTAGACTCATTTGCCTTGTTATTATTAGTAGAATTCAAATAATACTGAAAAAGTTTGGTAAAGTAATTAATATAAGATTTCGAATTTCTGTACACCGCTCCTTAATTTGGTCCCTTACTTTTTCCTCAAGGCCTCGGAAAAGGAGAAAGTTTGCGAAAAAAAAGTTCGTACAGGTTGGACACGAAGCGGCACCTCTTTGAAGTCTACAGATAGCAGTTTGGAGCTCACCGTTTGCGTACTATGGACGCGGTCTAATCAGACTTCTAGCATCAGTCAGTAGAAAGGTTACAAGTATAAGCAAACTGCAGGCAACAACTCAAGAAGTCATAAAACCATATACAACTACTCCCGGGGCTCGAGGGGAGTGAAGAAAGAGAGAAGGGATCGCGTACAATGGAGCACTTGATAACTGACAACTGCGTAGGACATGGAAAAGAGATTTTGTTAACCCCTAACGAAAGAAACCACCAGAAAATCTTATTAGTGCGACGTCGCTGATAAAATGACGTTTAATAACATTTTTCTGCATCATATAAACAGATCACACAATCACAAACCACTGCAATAATAACAACATTAGCCTTTATCTTACGTGTCATTGTACAAAAGTTCAAAAGTTACTTAAAATGTCTTTACAAAAATTATTTTTCATGTTTTTGAGAACCGAATTGAATATTCTAACATTACCTTGTTCGAAATGCGACAAATGGGATTATCAAATAACAAATAATTATGAAATATTTATGAAAAAGTTATCTATGATATGAAGTGTTCTTTCAATCCTCAGCGCAATCGGTATATAACCACCTGAACTGAATATAACTCAGTGTGGACTGTGTGCGGTCGACAACCGCACGACCAGACTGTACTTCGCCGCTGAGGCACCGCTGCTAGTCAAAGGAAATATAGTTCTGCTTAACACTTATTTGTGGTTACTTACTAAGTTTTACACTTTTAAATCCATTGATCGCATGATCACGGTGTTTTGCTGAAGGCGATAATATAAATTTTATTCCTTAAAATCGTGCCTGGTCGTTTGAAGCAATGTTTTCGAAAAATGTTAATCATTATATTTTGCATTTCGAAGCTCGAAATTATTTAATGTTGTCACAAACATAACAGTAATCATTTGCTGAATAAGAATTATTTTTGACACTTTTAATTTATTTTATAAAAAGTAGTAAAATCGACGTATCGGGAAAAGCTTTGAAATTTTCGAGTTTTTAAAAACATCTTTGCTATTTAAAAAAATAAATGTTTTATCTTCGTTATTATTTATATGATTGTGTTTTAAAACAGTTAGAATAATGATAAAGAAAACAATTATACATCTCTGTGATTTGACTAACTTGGAGTGCTTGAGCCACCTTAAACTTCATCCTTAATATTTGCTCAAACTATTAATAATATTACGTTGAACCAACCTGTCATGTTGTATGAACATACAGAGGGGAGCTAAAGGAGTTCTTCTTTTCTCGAAATACAGCAGCACTCTTTCGTCTTTCATCAAAGATTCGGATTTGAGCTTCGGATGATCAACATCGAAACTCATTTCCAACGCTACGCAGTTCACTGTATTAATTCGATCTGAATTCATTGGTGAAAGTGAACTACTAGATTAGGAATACACTAACAAATTACTGTAATGAGAGCCATATGTAAGAGTATATTGAAAGGGTCAAATGAAGAAAAAAATGAATTTTCGAATTTCTACTGTTAATAATATACGAATATCATATCTTTTCTACGCAAAAATTGCAAATTCATATAACTAGAAATGAGTCTTTGGTTTCTCTATATTTCTAATAGAAGTGTTCTGATGGTTTATGTCAATTCAACGTAGTGATCACTAAATTTTTGTTTTGTAATTACTTAATTATCAGTTGTCAAATTATATATCATATCTGACTCCATATTTTTGTCCATTATCAGAAGGATAATGGTATTAAATAGTAACCATGACCATCAAGAACAAATATTGAAAGTTATTTATAAACTGCCTATGTTAAATGAAATCATTTCAAAATGTTAACATAAGATTTTATTATAACACTGGTTGTGATTGACGTAAAGTTAGCTTTCAACGTTTTGCTTGTTTGGTTGAAGTTATTAGATTATAAAATACTATTCTTTACATACATAAATTAAGAATTGAGAAATGGCTGTAAGACATAATATACATACACATATACATAATCTGAAATAAATACATAATTAATACATAAATGATAAACGGAAATAAACACATAATAAATATAGAAATGACATTATTACTAATAAAAAATAACATTCAAAGTCCAATCAGTTGATACATGTCAATATGATATTTAGCAATTGAATAATTATATCGTAATTGCATTGAGACTTACATTTGTCAAATAATAACGTTTTGCACATTTACGATTACTGGCAAAACAATTCCTACAACTCAATCACTAAATTAGTTGTCAACTTGACAATAGTTCATTTCTGACTCACGGTAAGCCGTATCTCGTGATTGTCCAAGTCAGATATTAGACGTCTCTGTAGCCTGTTGTACCACACTGTATATCGTCGAGGATTTTACTCAATCTTGATGTTAATAATTACAATTTATGTTGCAACGCGTTGGATACGTTGTGCTAACACTAATCTGTAACATTAAAGACATTTAAACTATAATCCGATCGCTAGAAACAACGCGGAATCGGAAGATCGCTAGAAACACCGCGCGCGAATGTGCACGAAGCTGGCACTCGAATGTGAAGAAGAACCCCTTCTTCGTCTTTTTTTTGTTTTACAATTAAAATTTCTCATTTGCTCTGTCTGAAATTATTTATTCTTCTGTTTAATATAATAATTATTTCGTCCTATCATATCGCAGTATATTGCAATTGTTCACAGAATGTACTAGAACATGTCATTGTTACATAATAAAGTTTTGTTTGTNCGAATATCATATCTTTTCTACGCAAAAATAGCTAATTGATATAACTATAAATGAGTCCTTGGGTTTCTGTATATTTCATATTGAAGGGTTGGGAAGAACATTAACGATTAAGAATCAAATATCGAAACGTCTTTTCTGAACATACAATAATATGAAAAGGGGTAAAAGAGTTGTGAAAAGGTTCCAAAATATTGTCACTAGATATTTACATAGGCCGAAAGCCACAAGTTTATAGGGGTCTGAAGGGGAAATTACAACTTGTAGGAGTACACACAGTCTCTCATTACTCAACCTTTTCTTATTTAACAGATACCTGTAGCAATTCACTTCTCAAACGATAAAATAATAAAAATAACTCTTGACACCTTCATTACAGTATGAGTAATACAATATCAAAGTAATTATTATAGTTATTTTGAGCAAGTTTAACTAACCTCTCGTTTTGAATCTTCTTCAGAGCGCTAAGATGAAATATGATTTTATCAAAAACGAATAAAATTGAAGCCACTTGAACTTTGGATCATTTGCTCTGAGCATATGCTGCCAAACTCATTGCTAAGCGACGCATCTACAATAGTTCCTCTTTACCCCGGATTGTTATTCCTGTCAGGATAATCTGCAATCATTCATACAAGATAATAATCAAATCATATTATTAGAAAAGTGAGAGTATATACTGATCTAAAAACTAAGATCATAGTATTCCAAATAATTTGTAGAATAGACTAAATGGATGATGAGTTGGATAAGTTCTTTGTGGGACAAAAGCTTTTTTTTTCTTTGAGTTTGAAGAATTTCCTAACAGTACTTTGAAAAGTAGTTTTACAACGTTTAGTGTGTTCAAAAAACTAATAGATATATCACCAAATCTTTTATATGCAAATATTGTAAATGTAAGTATGTAGAATTTTGTTCTTCTTTTGGTGGGGGAAGGACTTCGAAGTTCCATTTTTGTTGTATGAAATAATACAGAAATGCTTTTAAGTTGTTTAGTTTTCAGCAACACTACGATACATTATTTTATTTATGACCCATGGAGTTATAAGGTTTTCATTTATCTATCTTCCTAAAAAAAATGTTGAATGAAATATCTAAAGACAAATATCTTGATTTTTTAATATTTTTTTTAAATTTGGGAACATTGACACTTAATGTACAGATATTTCAACACAACACATTAACAAGAACTACCATGCGAGAACGGTCTGCTATTTCTATTTTCATGTCGTACGTTTGCTCGATCCATAGAAATTTTGTAGAACAATAAGAGAGCATATAAGAACCTACATTCTTTGACACGCTGTTATTATAAAATAATTTCAAGAAAGAAATTTAAAGACAGTTTTGCAAAATACATTAATTGTTAAAAGGTTGTAAATATTATGAAATCACAAAATTTTGTTATAGAAATGTTTGAGAGCGCTCTCGCGACATCCGAAGGTAAATTATTCCAGCTCTTGATTGAAAATATATTGTTTAAAAAATGTATCATGACGGAAAACTCTAATAAATCTGTATGAAATTTCGTTTCCATAATTAATACTAATAATTTTCCAAACTGTGGAATTTGATGTAAAATGTGGCGCTATCTGTATATGCATGCTTGCTTATAAAGCAACAGCGAGATATCTTTTTCATCCTAAAATCATGAAAATAAACGAGCTCTAGAATATATTTCCGAGATTAATATTTTTTGTCACCATAGGTGCAAAATGAAATATCGCGAAATTAATATATTCACTTAAATCGGTTGTATTGTTGTTAATTTTAAGTAACGATGTCTGTAATTTTAATTAATGAAAATTCGAAGTACCCGCATCAATTTGAACCATAAAAAATCAAAAGTCGAAGATAGTGAATATCGGGGTTTGAACGACTTTTGATATTTTTTTTTTTCATCTTTAACTTTGTGTGGTCAAAAATAACCTTCGAATCATATATACAACGCAACTAGATAGTTTTGACTTTCAAATATAACAATTACAAAAAAATTTACCCTTATACTCGTTTCATACTTGTTCATCATTTGTTTATTGAATTAATTTGCACCAAGTGTACACAATTCTTACATTTTCATGAAAAACTTAACTTTGAGATGGGCTGAGTGCAAAATGCGCTATGAAAACTAAACAACGGTTTTATACGTTTCTTTGACATTATTACAAACGTTTTCAACCATTTTCATCTCATGTGGCGGAGGTCGGTCTCTTTTTGGGAAATTATAGAAAGAATGACCAATTTATGCTTTTTATTAATCATTAATAAACCTATTTTGATCTTAAAATATAGTTAGTTTTTTTTTCTTTAGTAAAAATTAGATAGTCACGGGTAACGCCGGCGAATCAGCTAGTTATATACAAGTATTAACTTTGTGAACAATAATATGTAACGAAGGTAAATTTCAGATTAATATTGCCTAACTCCGGTTAACAGTAATTGTGTGTTTAATTTTATTAGAATGTTCTAGAACCATTCGTACATGATAATAAACTACGGAATATTTTTTTAATTGGGGCTTTAGGGCTCGCCAACATCGAGGCCATTAGAGCCCTTAACTACGGAATTTGACGAATATGTTTTATATCAAACATTGCCAAGCTATGCCACTGTTTTAGACAATCAATTTCATTCACTATTTTACATCATCAATTCGCTTTCAATTGAAGATTTAAAAAGTAAGTAAGACATTCCTCTCTATTAGTTGAATTCCAGTTGAAATTTTCTTAATGCTTACATAAAACTGATATGATCGAAAGGAAAATGATATATTTTGACTATCCTATTGGAGTAAATGCATCAGTTCTCAACAGTGCATCAGTGCTCGGCACGTTTATTTTTAGAACCAATTCATTAGGCTTTGGAGTACTTTTGACCCCGGTTTCATTCTTATACAATATTTATTTCCTTTAAATCGTGAAAAGTGCATTTAATGCCAGAAATGAAGCAATAAGATATCTTTGAAAAGGCAGCTTACATCGTTAGGCTGAATATCAGATATTAAACGAGTCGTCCATAAGACAACTTTGATTGAGCATCGATTTTTCTTCAAAATATTTTTATCAATCATCAAAGTTCTTTATTATCTTCATAATTAGGGCGCTTTCTCGTAAATTGCAGCATTTACGGTTGGTTTTCTGTTGTTACTAGAGTATAAGCGGCTGTTGACTACAAGACCGCAATTTTCCTCTTGTTTTTTGAGGTCTGCACGTAAAATTAAGAAATATAAGAACAAATAAATTTCTACGCCATTGATATTCAGAAGCTACTGGTGCAATTATGAGAATAGTAGATTTAAGTTTTCAAATCCAATCACTGTCGGTTTTTAGCAATAAAAATATCCTACTATGTTTCATATTTGATTGTTGTCAACTGTTTTGTATAACATATGTCAGATGTTTCTCTAAAACTATAACAAATTCATTCATGTTGAAATAAACAAAATAGTTGCGAGCAAGTAACTTTTTCATCATCATGAAGTCCAAACATCATGACTACCGACTCATTCATTTTCGACACTGGTGATGATGACTATTGATGCAAAAATTAATTAAAAATTTCATTTTTTTGGCAGGAGCACGATAACTTTTAATTTAAAAATTTACCTGGGAAACAAGAAGGAAGGGGAATATCGAAATTGCAGGTTCAGATCCACTCTATTCTAGAATCCATTCTAGAATATTTATCAATTTCATCGCGCACTTGAGCCATCTCTCTTCGTCTGGCGACAAAATGATACAGAACACAAATTGTTGTGAATTTAGTGTACAATATTTTGGTACAACAACGTTGTGTTCTAAACATGTGTTGGTTTCAAGCAGGCGAAAAACTGAAAAAGTAACATTGATAAAGAAAAAACTCTTTTCCTTTTCGTTTTCAAAATGTTCATTTGATGCTAATAAGGTTGTGTTTGATATCATTTTTCATCATTTTTGATGTAGATTTCAGTTGATCTAAAACAACAACACAATTTTCTAATTTAAAGAAATATATTTTTAGTGACAAAGCCAAGTCGATGTTTCATTACTGAAATAGCTGCTCACTGGGGATTCAAGCGACGGGCACAAGTGGACCCACGCAGGCCTTATCCTTAAGGAAGTGTCGAGTTTAATGGTGAAATTATCCTTTTATCTGAGGATCTGTCGAGTTTAAGTACGCCCATGGAAAACGCTCTAATTGTAAGTGCCAGAAACCGATTAAATGCCATAATTGATTATGAAAAAATATGGAAAAATCATCATAGATTACTTGTTTAATGGTGCAACAAACGGTGTTTAAATAAATTTTACGTTGAAACCATTGCAAGTACCAAATTATTAAATATGGAGATTGTTTGATATGCCTCGTGTGATTTCCAAACACCGCTCCAAATACCGCTTATAGTACTGAAAAAGTGTATGAGCCACGCCTGACAACCAGCAGTTTGCCTGGCGTTGAAATTATTTAAAAAATAGTAAAATAATGTCGATTTTCCCGAGAGTTATTGCATAAAACATGTAATCACGCGACTGTGTATACGCCTGTTCTATCTCATGACCGTCATAGCTATTAACTTATCAACAGTAGGCACTTAGATCGATTACTACAGTAATAGCGTTTCCAAGGGGAAAAGTTTTCGCAAAAATTATTTTTTTCTTTTGCATTCAGAACCTTTCTTATTCCCCAATTCCTCTTTTTTCTGGTTACGTCACTGGCAACCTAGTAACTTTTCATTCTCGCTCAATTTACTGTCACATTTTCATTTACTTGGACCTCAACGGTCCCCTCGTGTGTGTAGCTTCACCCAATACGAGGTCCTCTTATCGCATTTTCTTTTAACATATATCATCATTTACGCACAGCGCAACTTCGCTGCGGCCCTTCCGGTGTCAGCGTTCTTGCTCATCACCGGGGTGACTTGGTCTTCCCGGTTCGATTCCCGGTAGGGACCAGAAAAAAATTGTAGCTTTTCACATTAACGTCACAGTTCATATAGCTGTAACTAATGAAAAGCAAACCTTCTATCCATCTCACACTAATTCTAATATCTCTTACTATTACTAACTACTACTACTAACACTTCCACGTGGGTCACGTTGTTGGTAAACCCCACCCACTAACTACCAATAGCCCCTACCACCCAACTCCTATCACCCCACAGCTTCAATAGCATGCTTGTCATCTCCAGGTGCTTATAAATTAACTCTATATTGCATGCTTAATTTATCCTGTTTTGTTCTTACAATACAAATCTCATTCTCCAACAATTTCCACAGTTCTTTCGTATTGATGATATCATATTGACTATAGAACCATACGGTTTATTGACCATATATACCACCCTCTTTCCCGTCCAAATATCTCACAGTCCCAGAGGACATGTCCTGGTGTTTCATCATCCTTATTATATATACATTTCCCATCTTCCACTTTCCTTATACTATGAAAATATACTGCAAATATTTCCCATGTCCTGCCAAGAATTGCATGAACCACTTCCTCATTTCCGTCGTACAAGATTCATTCCTTATGTACTAGTACGTACGTTTTTTGACCTATCCCTCCGTATTTGCCATCCATGAAACAACTCTCCTGTTAATTTCTTGCGAGATCTCTCATCCCCAGATTTCATAATTCACGACGATTTCTCCCTTTCAAACGTTGTCGAAATTTCACCTTTTGAATATGAAGGTCTGTTGACAATATTCCCGCAATCACATTTAGGGCCACCATCAACATTGTCAGAGTGTGTAATAAAAATTTTGCTTTCAAGAAAAGGGGACAATACAAACAAATGAGTCAAATAATGTGAGTAAAATGAGACAATACAAGTGATTGGCCGTATTGGCCATTACTGAATTAAAAGAAGGAAATTCCATTCGTTTCTGGAAGCATATGTTACTAAAAATAAAATTTTCTCAGGACATGATATTTTATCGCAACCACCTGCGGATTAACAAAGGGGGGGGGAGGCGTACAGTCTCAACACACCTCCCCCATCAAATGAGCGAAGAAAATTATTCTTGTGTTTCTAAAAAAAGTAAATTATGTTTGGTTTGTACGCCTTTTATTGCATTTAGTAAAAAAATATTCTTACAGATCGTAAATTGCCCTAAAAACCCTCCTGAATTACAACATACCAAAACATATCTAAAAACATTACAAAAAATGAGGAAAATGCAAGATACCCTAGCCCTAATAGCTTCGAGATCGAAAAGAAAAAGAGGTGACCAAGGAAGGTCAGGAAAGAGAAAGGAAGGAGCCTCGCACAAGTAAGTTGATGTAATGTCAGGCTCAGCTCGGGGCCCCGTGTTTGCCAAACACGTACTTACGACATATAAATCCCCTGGG
>NNCF01130963.1:38669-53044 GCA_002313205.1 Laupala kohalensis | reverse complement strand
TTACTTCCTATTACTACATGGTCTAAACAGGCTTGTACCAACTCATCATTCCTTATTTCCTCCCTCGTGAAATTATCAACACACTGTACTAATGAATGATTTAATAGCATATTTAAATAATCCTCTCTACTTTTTGATTCTTCCATTATGTTAATATTAATATCTCCAATTATAATTATCTTTTTATTATTGCATTTTTTCAATATTTCATTCAGTTCTTCTAAAAATAACAATCTACATTTCTCTGGTGGTCTATATAGCTAGAATAGTCACTTCATAATCTTTTTTNTATAAGATATGACACTGTTGGAAACCACCGAAATTCTGCGAAAGGTGTTACGAGAACACCATAATATCTCCTATCCTTAGGAAGGTGGGTGGAAGCTGCAATGAACTTCCGCATTGAATAGTATTAGGCTATGTCACCATTAAGTTGTGAAGAGTTATGTAAACAATAATAATAATTTTACTCTTAGACGAACGGAAGACAGATGAAATTACATCAATTAATTTAAAATATTGCCGTAGTAATTAAGTTAATATTATNCATTTATTTCACTTAGCACTAATACATCTATTTGTTCTAGATTTTTCTCCACTACCAAACAAAATTCTTCCCAGTGCTTTTTTATAGATTTTATATTTAAATGCACGATATTGAATTTAGTTTTCTTTATTTTTATAAATTTCTCCAGATCACCTATACTATCCAATAATACAGTTGGTTTCAGTCCTCCAATTTCTAATTCCGTTATTAATGTCCTATCCATAATTAATCTGCCAAGGTTTCTTTAAATTTACTTAGTTAAGATTACTTTGATTTAAAAATTCAATATCTTTCTCATTAAGTATTCTCATTATTCTGCTTTTTCCTCCTTTCTAACAAAAATCTTTCCTTCTTCAACCCAACAAAATTTATAACTTATTAATTTGGCCTTGTTTTTTGCTTTCCAAAACAGGTTTGAGTTGCTCATAAACAAAGTAGCTCAAAAACAAACAATTTAGTAAGTTGCTCATAAACAAAGATTTCTTTACTTTTTGCACTGAAACTATCATCAAGAAAATGTGTATTCATCTGCTCTAATTTTTTTTATTTGCTAATATTCTATCTCTTAATTTTTTTTCCCTTTAATTTAACTATAATTTTTTGTTTTTTTGTTGCCCTATTTATGATGTAAAAGTCCTCAAAAACTTCTCTACCTATGTTTTCACCACATATCTTTTTTCATAATTCTTACTGTTTTCACTTTTGCTTGTTCCAGGTTTTCAGCATTAATTCCAAAGATTTCAATGTTTTTTTTCTAAATGTTTTTGTTCTAACTCATTAACTCTGTCTTCTAGGTTATGCATTCTCTTTTCTTTCTCTTCTATTTTTTCTTTGTTTTCGTGTATTTCTTTTTTCATGCTTTTAAGGTCCTCCATATCTTTACATAGATAGTCATACCTGTCACTTAAAAACTCTAGACTCGTTTTTATATCCTTCATTTCTTTCCAAATTAAGTCTATCTTATTTTCTAAATTTAGTTTCACTACAGCTTTCCCTTTCCCTCTTGAGTCCTCACTATCACATGCACTTTCTTCTTTATTGCTCATTCTATTTGCTCTACATTTTGCACATCTCCATGTTCTTTTTTCATTTTCGGATTTTGCTGGTAATGTTCCTTCCGTTATGGAGCATGCAAAATGCAAATCGTTTTTACATCCATGACAGAATACTTCTTGCATCAGAACTGCATCTCCACAGTGGCCACACTTCATCTTCTCAAAATTAAAATCGAACAAAACAAGACTAAAGCACAGAAAACGTCACTAATTTTCACACTAACACAAATTTACTGCTCTTCTCTTCTTACTTCTTCAGCTGTTCACGCTGTTCACACCGTTGCCACGTTGCCACGTCAGCTCCTTCAGTCTGAACTTGAAATTTCCTTCTTATTCACAGAAACTCTTGAATTTTCTTCTAAATTTCTTATTCCTTAACAAAATTTCTTTTATACTTCCTAATGTGACTCCAAGATTGAAACTTTATCTGACCGAATCTTCCTTTTTTTAACTTTTTTTCGCGGTGCACACAACAGCACGTCTGCTCTATGTAGTAGTAGCGTTAGTAATCTTCTAGGTTATGATATTATTATTATTTATAATAATAATAATAAAAGTGTCTATATTTTGGCGAGACTCAGACCTTGAGGTCTGCTCTTCCGTCTAACCATTTTAAAACTTTTACATTTTAAATACAAGATGAAAATTGGGAGGGTCGTATTTACATTTAATACTGGGAAGCAATACTAGGGATGATCCCGGTAAAACCTTAAGCGATTGAGTAAACCCAGCAAAAACTCAATCAGGATGGCGGCTTAGTGCCGAACATGGGTTAAAAGCAGCACTAACAGTACAATATAATTATGAATATACAAATAGAAAAATATAGTTATTACAACAAGGATATCAAAACAAATTTTAAATAATGACAATATGTACAAATTACATATTATAATATGATTATACCTTACTACATACATATTACACTGTATTTACAAATTATATATTACATAAGATCATATGAAGCTGGAGTACTGAAAGAATAAAAGAGAGATAATGTAAAAGTAAAGAAGAGAAATAATAAAAGGAGTATAAGGAAAGAAAGAGAGAAGGAAAGAAAAAAAGAACGAAAGAAAGAAAGCATACAAATGAAGGAGAAAGAATAGACAGAGAATGTGGGAATATTAAAGGACATTGTTTTCCATCCACTCTGTAAGACGTCGCCTGAAAGAAGAGAAAGTTTATAGAGATTTTAGTTGAGCAGGAAGTTTGCTCCAAGAAGTATGCCGAGGAATAGAGAGGAGATGTGAGCCTTGCGAGCGATCCAGTTTCAAAAAATTAAAACGTTTTGCTAAAACTGTCAAATGTCCATTTTTTATTATTTTATAAAGAAGAGATAGGCAATGCAGCTTTCGACGTTCCTCGAGTGTGAGTGTCATGGAGTTTTTGAAAACTCCTGTCACATGGTCATACTTCCTGAGATAAAAAATGGAACGAATACATGAGTTCTGAGCTACTTGTAATTTACATTTCATTTTTTCCGTCAAGTCAGTGAAAAGAAAGTCGCAGTAATCAAAGTGCGGCAAGACAAGAGACCTAACAAGCATTTCCTTTTCTCGTATTGGTAAAGGATCACGAAGCCGTTTTAAAGAGTGGATGGTGGATCTCATCTATTTGGGTTTCCACACTTAGCGAGCTTTCAATATAAATTCCTAGAATTTTCAAGTGACTGCACCAAACGAGAGAAGTCTTATTAACTGATATATTGGGTAGAGTGCAATTTGAAAGTTTACTGAGGGTTTTCTTTGAACCAAGCAATAAGCATTGTGATTTAGACGGATTTAAGAGGAGGTCGATAGATTTTGCCCACATACTGAGTGAGGTGAGATCTTCGTTACGTTTTTGCGCAATTGAAGTTTGCCACTAATATAAATTTGAAGATCGTCGGCGTACATTTGAAATTTGCTTTGCTTAAGTCATTTGTTGACATCATTAACGTAGATTAAAAAAGCAAGGGGACCGAGGGCACTTCCTTGCGCGTTTGAAGAGAAGATGATCTGTTATTTCCAGATACTACAGTTGGTTTTCGTCCTGTTAAATATTCCTAAAACAATTTTGTTGAAGGCCATCCGAAACCTAAGGTCTTCATTTTTGCAAGCAAAATATCGTGATCAACTGAATCAAATGCCTTGCTAAAACCGAGAAGGACAAGAATAGTTACGTTTCCCGTGTCAATTGAATTTCGAGCATCTTCTATAACATTCAACATTCAACATTCGAGCATCTTCTATAACATTCATTCCACTTGATTTCGAACCACTTTTTCTAATATTTTCGACAGAGTCGGAAGAATACTAATTGGTCGATACTCATTTGGTTTTGAGGGATGTGATGTTTTGGGGAGAGGGTGCACCAAGGCAGTTTTCCACGCAGTAGGGAAGCTACTATTGGAGAGTGAATAATTGATAATATCCGTAAGAGGTGAAACACAGAAAGTAACTACATAATTTTAATAGTCTAGCGTTTAATTTATCTTAGCCCGAGACGTTTGATTTTAAACTCATTATGATCTTCCATACCTCTACTTGAGAGACAGACGTAAAATAGAAATGATTTTCTGAGTAATTCTCATCATCTTGTAAAGACTTTAACACTTCTAGCTTTAAAGATTCATTGATGCACAATGTTTGGCCTACGAAGTAAGTATTTAACTTATCTATGTTATACAGATATTGAATGAAGTGGATGTCTTACCCAATCCAAAACTTTTAAGAATTTTCCAGAGTGATTTACTATCCCGGTTTGCACCTAATATATTATGATATTTGATTTTTTCGTTTCTAATTTTTTGCGTTACAATATTTCTTTAGCTTTTGTATAATTTGATGTCTTCTTCCTCTTTTGGTTTTCAAGACTCTAAAAACGCTGCATCTCCATCCTTCACTAACAGTTTGATTTTGAAAGTTAACCAAGGTGCTGGGGGCGAGTTACTCGGACTTTTTTAATGGGTATGTGTTTGTCAATGTGGTTAATTAATTGTTCAGTAAAAAGTTTTACTTTGTTGTCCAGAGACGCGTCGTTGTGAATGTCATGCCGTGATATATTAAATCCTTTATTGAAAAAGTTGCACTGGTCTAAATTCTTAAAATCACGATACTCTATTATTTTCGGTACATACTTAGGACATTACAGACCATAAGAAACATAAATTAAATCGTGCTTAGAGATACCGGGAACTGGGATTTGCCCATATAGTCGAACCTTTTCCGGGTTTCAAGTAATAATATGATCGATCCAAGTATCNCGTGTGAAGTATTTTCTTTTGTGAGATCACAGTAAAAATCACCCATCACGATTATAGAATCACAAATTGAGAATAATTCATCAAACTCATGATAATTACCACGTTTAGGGGATTTGTATGTAACCGCTAAAAGGCATTTTTTTAAAAGTCATTTCAACAAAAAGATTCTCGACTTTTCGCGTAATGTCATTTTTAGAAGAGAATACTACTTTGCTTAATCATCGCGGATAAATATCCCAACTCCGCCACCTCCACACATATTTCTGTCAGCTCGTAAAAGGCGGAATCCGGGAACAGACTAATTCTGAACTTAAAGAATTTTTGAGCCATGTTTCACTTACTAATGCATGGAGTTCACAGTTAGACAGGGTGCTAAGAACTTCAGAGTGATGACGCAGGAGGGATTGTGCATTGACATGCGCTACAAATAGAGCATGAGGAAAAGGATTACGAAGGGCGTTGTCTTGCGAAACACCGGTGGCAGCGGAGGCAGTTTCTTTGAAAAGGGTTTGGGAAGTTTTTAACGGTTGTACAGGTCGCATGTGGAAAAGTTCTTCTTAAATACTTCTGAAAATTCTTAAGGGGTGTACATGCGACAGAAACATTCAGAAAGGATGTGGTGCAGTAATATTGAGAATTAATTCAATTCATACAAAGTACTAATATCGAAATGATGAATAAATAATAATTCTCTTTAAACTTTGGAAAATAATAATTGAAATAAATAAATTTTAGAAAAAGAAGAAAAGACAAGGAATAATGTAGTTACAGTGCTCGCCGCAAAAGAAAAGGAATGAAGGATAAGTCTGAAGACCATGTGAAAGTCGAGGAGTCAAGACCAATATTACGGGATTGCCAACTCTCCCTTTCGCTGTAGACACATGGGCGTTTTACTCGTGCCACAACAATAATGGCGAGTTTACCCTTTGTGTGGGTGCTATGGCATGCCGCCTTGAGCTACGTTAGGTCACCTCCCGCAGCAGACGCATGACAGCACCGCACTTTTGCTTCATTGGTTACATCACCTTTCTTTTCTTCTTCTGCGAGGAGCTTAGTTAACAAGATGCCTCTTACGAGACACTTGCTCACTAGAGGTAAGGGTTTGGAAAATGAACTTTCATTCAGAATGATGGTTGGAAATGGAATGGCGCAATATTTTCTACTTTTTAGATAGGTAGTCCAGCACGTCACGTAATTTTATTTCCAAATCTTCCCAAAATAGAGGCAGGAATTCCCAAAGTTTAGGTGGGTCATAACACTCTCCGAGACCTTACGTTGTTTAATTGTAGAGTATAAAAAAGAATTGAATATAGAACAAAAGTGAAGAAGAGTATTTCCTCACAGAACACAAGAAACTTGGTTGTATGAGGTAAAATGACAGGTGAAAATTAAATTCACTCCCTTCCGGATAAAACCGGATCTTAATCATTACACGTTGTTCTTTCAATTTCCATCCAGTGGAAATAGTTGAAAAACTCGCTCTTTTTCCAAACCCGATATTTTAATTCCCAAACGCCGGATCCACAAATTCTGCTTTCTATCTCCATCGACGTGACCAAGTAGTGGAACAAACATAATCGTAGATGGAATACTAATAAGAATAGCAGAAATAGTGTAATAATAGATCACTTTCTAAATGTAGATCATATAATGGAGACGGAATAAATTGAAATTTTGATGACACATAACTGATGTTATATATGAAATCTACCCAAGATTGTACAAATTTACGAACAGATACAAGAAAGTTATCAATTGTGTATCATTATGCCATAAATATTAATAGGCAAATGTCCGAGAAAATTATAGTTCCTTTTCTGCGTAACCGGGTGGAGTATATCACACAAATAAAGTATTGTACTTCAGAGCATTAAAAGATATATTCTTAGCTCATTCTGGATTACTTAAAACATTGTAGTCACACAGTTTCTACATGATGAGTACGGAGACAAAATAATTTTAATAATTCAGCGCATTAGTGGTCAAAGAAAGATGTCCACAAAGTACCTTGACAATTATTGACGTTTTAGTTATACATCTCAGAGGGAACGATCCTCGTAGGAGGCCTCGCATTGGTGGCGCGGCGCGGCGTCCCGCGCATGCGCAGAGCACCGCTTCGCCTGTGATTGGTGGAGAGCCGTGAGAGAGACCCGCCTCTTGGACCCGTGGATGCTGCGAGGGGCGGAGGATGCGGGTCATCAGAGTGTGGAGAGAAGGCGTGAGGAGAGGAAGCCTCCAGAAGTCGAGGAGCGACGCAGCAGCAGCCTCTGTATGAGGCTACGCGTACACCGCGCGGTGAGTGCGTCACACTTGTGTTACACGCTTTTCGCATTTCACTGAAGTGTTTGTAAATTGGAAATGTAGAGTACTATTGAAGCTTATGTTCGTGGAGCAATAGGGGTGGGTGGTAGGAGTATTGTTAGTAGCTGGACCTGTTAGCTGGGTTTACCAACAACTTGGTCCAAGTAGAAGTGTTAATAGGCGTAGTTAGTTATAGTGAAAGCTAGTGATGCTACGAGTAGTAGTAGGAGAGTTCGCTTTTTAGTAGTCACAGCTACCTGGCCCCGCCGGGAATTAAACTCGGAGAGACTTAAGAGGCGACAAAACATACCAGCTCTGAGTCACCGGAGGACCGTTATACATCTACAGGGGTTCACGCAAGATTTGTGTTTGGATGGTGCATCTAGTTTTTCCGGAGAAAGATTCAGAAAAAAAACATGATTACTTCGAGGGGGCTGTGGTGGACCTCCCCAGGAAAGGTTTGGTTTTTTAAATTTAAAAAACACATTAAATGACCCCTTTCGTAAGAAACAATGCGAAATTAATTTTTGTTAATTTTTCAAGTCAGACTATTTTTATTATATGTTACCGACGCAATGGCAACGTAGTTGTATAGTTGTATTTCACACCTCTGCAGACCAATAAAAACAACTAACGATTACTCATATTACTTCTACAATTCTAATTACATTTATTGAAATGAACAATTAAAAAAAAATCCAAATTTTCGACTTGTAGAATAATTTTTAAATTTGAGGTCTGAGGGAGGGGCTTGAGCACCTTTAACCTTCCCTGTAGGTGCGCGCCTGTTCATTTATATTAATAATAGTGAATTACTTGGAATGTCTGTGGTATGTAGATTGTAATCGAAATTATTTGTAATTTAAAAGGACTCTTATTAAGGTAGTACTAGCGTAGGTAGAATTAAAATTATTCAAATATCTGAAATCAACATAAATAAATAGAATGACATGTAATTATTATTTCAATTTGTAAAACATACCTCACCAGCCATCGAAATGAAATAATTGCTATTATAATTGATGGCGTAATAGATTGCGTCTTATGGAAGAAACACTTATTAAAAAAGATCAATTTTTAAATCACAAAAGTGGTGGAAGTTTTCTTTGATGTAGGAAATTTTCTGTGTTATTTTTACATCTATTTTATCTATGGTATAGTGACAAAAAATATTTCAATTTTTCCGAAGCGCGATGCAACGATCCACCGTTGCGCACGGCCTCAATGTTTCACATGCTCTTATTCATGTCAAACGAGTCAAACGAGTCAAGCGAGTTCCTAAATATTGTTTACGCTGTACGATTAACTGCTAGAGAGAAACCAAATCGTGCATTTTCATCATTATAATCCACAATGTTGTTTTATATGACAATTACAAAAGAAATCAGGAAAACAATAAGCCAATATTTATCAGTGATTTGACTAACTTCGAGCGAAAGTCTCATCTTTAGGGTTGTAGCAAATAAAATGCAAAGTATGGTTAATATTGATGAATTACGAGAGCAGAAAACAATTAAAATTGGCTGCTTATCAGTAGAATGTGAATCTTCACTCGCACAATGAGTAGATGTTAATTTTTCCTAATGCGTCCTCCAGCATTCAATTACGTTATGTGGCGTAGACAATCCATTGAACTTATGATCCACGTGGCGGAATCGTAGAAGCAAAATTATATAAAGGCAGTGAAGAACATTCTTCGCAAGTACGTCACCTGAAAGAACATAAAGTGAAATTCTTTGCAAGAGAATTAAAAACCAAAGAATTTAGAGGTCTTAACATTTCGCGTCGTTTATTAAGCTTTGTGTGTGACAAGTATTTTCCTTCTGTCTAGATTTTAAAATAACTCGTACACACGAACATGTAAGCATACAATACTGTATGTATTTTTCTTTGTGACATTTAATATTTGAATCTAACAAAGGTGAAAACTGGATATCACGAAAGTAAAGACACCCTAGGCAACGCTAGGAATAACGAGCTAAAGAAATCAGACTTGGTGACAGGTTTTTTATTGGGGCTTTAGGGTTCGCCAACGTCTAGGTCATTAGAGCCCTTAATGTTGACGATGTTTTAACATCTACAACAGGGGAAAATATATTCTATCAATTCTGAGTACCAATTTTCCTTTGAATGTTGATTTAATTTTTTGTGTGTTTGTTAAACAATAAAAAATATGTTTTGTTTTCATTTTTTGTAAATTCTTTTAACATTCTTAATGTTCAATAATTATTGCTTTAAGATTCATTTCTAATTCCGGGCAACGCCGGATTTATGGAAATAATTCATAAAGTTTTGAAACTTCGTAATTAGGTGTAGAATGTAGTATTGTTTACGACGATTAACTCTCCCCAAAAATTTTGGGAGCCACGCACCCCTAAAAGTCACCCCTAATGTGTACGTTCGCGGTTTTTACCGTTTTGAAGCAAAATGGCAAGGTTTTCGAGAAATGTATCTATATAACAAAATGTTCCTCATTAAATTTCCTACACAAAAGTTGATAATCATTTGAGTTAAGTCCTGTGGTTCGCGAGATATAAGCTCTCCAATCATGAGTTAGTATTCAAAATTACAATTTCATTTATTTTTTTTGGATAAAGAAATGATGTTTTTCGCATATTAGGACCTTGAATGATCTATGTATCAATATTTAGTGATATACACAATGAAACAGCAGCTTGAACACGATATTCGATGGTACAACTCGAGTTCTAATGCGAATGGAAGGTGACCGGGTATCCAGTGCATATTTCGTCAAATATTCCCTGCGTGCGCATTGTTAGTGTTGCATCTGCGCGAGGATGTCTGCGAGCTGTTGACATTTCTCGGAGCTTCAAAAATATGTTTCTTTTTGCTTTATCTCTTACACTACATTTGTCTTTGGAAAAAAAAATATACAAGGGACCCATTTCCATTTCTGAACAATACTCCGTAAATCATAACTTTCAGTTGTCCGTGCGCCGGTTTGTGACGATGTGACCATGTATTTGAGAAAGATAATACTTCTTTATGATATTTCATTTTTTAACAGATTCACACTTTTTTTCCATGGCGTGGTTTCATGCAATAAGCCTTTCCGGGGGTTGAATTCAAAATTACAATTTGTTTATAATTTTTCGATAAAGAAAGGTGTCACTGTACTAACAAAAGGAGGGATCATTTGCCTTCGATTTCATGTTTATAAGTGTAAAACTATTACTATAGAGATTTTGATACTTTATAACTTAACAGGTCCGATCTGAGTAACAGACCAACATAAAGAGGGCTTGGGTGGATCAACATCCAGAGGGCATCATAGCAGAACCCTGGAATTCTGAATTCCCTGAGAGGGCGAGTTACGAGAGTCGACACCCTTCACCCAATTACTAATTAAGTAGGGGTAGGCTTAAGGAAGTCTGAGTAACTTTTGAAACACAAAAGGATGGTTGCGAGAAGCAACTTCGTTACCCCACAAACCCGATCTTTCATGTTGCATGTCCAAGAATTGTTTCTTTAAATTTTAAGGTTCGAACTTCGAATATATTTGGGGCTTCTTTTTACTTTTATTTCGCTCTTCTCTACATTACATTTTTCTGTGCACAATAAACAATCTTCTTTTGAATTCGAACGGCTCCAAAGAACGCAGCGCGAATTCAGTTTTGTCTTTTGATTTGATTGTCATTTCTCTCAGGTATCAGACGGTATTTCTTTCTCTAGTGTAATATCTTTGACACAACATTACGCAACTCGATGCTTTTCACTGTGTCAAAGTGCACATTTTTCCCGTTTTCTCAATGTTAACTTGATGCATTCAAAGTCATGAGGTCCTTTGAAACTCGTACGCGCCGTTTTCTAGCAGTGGTCTCGCACAAAGAATACCATCGCTCTGAACCTACATAAAAATATATTTGTTATTGCTTTATTAAATGCGGCATTAAATCTTGTACACACAAACACGAACGTTCATGTCAAGAGAATATCTTGAAACGTTCATCGGAACGTTCTTGTCAAGAGAATAATACAATNAGGATGGTTGCGAGAAGCAACTTCGTTACCCCACAAACCCGATCTTTCATGTTGCATGTCCAAGAATTGTTTCTTTAAATTTTAAGGTTCGAACTTCGAATATATTTGGGGCTTCTTTTTACTTTTATTTCGCTCTTCTCTACATTACATTTTTCTGTGCACAATAAACAATCTTCTTTTGAATTCGAACGGCTCCAAAGAACGCAGCGCGAATTCAGTTTTGTCTTTTGATTTGATTGTCATTTCTCTCAGGTATCAGACGGTATTTCTTTCTCTAGTGTAATATCTTTGACACAACATTACGCAACTCGATGCTTTTCACTGTGTCAAAGTGCACATTTTTCCCGTTTTCTCAATGTTAACTTGATGCATTCAAAGTCATGAGGTCCTTTGAAACTCGTACGCGCCGTTTTCTAGCAGTGGTCTCGCACAAAGAATACCATCGCTCTGAACCTACATAAAAATATATTTGTTATTGCTTTATTAAATGCGGCATTAAATCTTGTACACACAAACACGAACGTTCATGTCAAGAGAATATCTTGAAACGTTCATCGGAACGTTCTTGTCAAGAGAATAATACAATGCGGACTGGACTTGCATTAACTCATCAAAAGGCAAATCGTAGAGAAAAGTTGAAAATATATTTTTTATTCATAAAAGAATTATTCTTTTACGTTCACAATATACATATTACGCAGTTTAGTTAATGGGATGCTTTGATATATTTTGCATGAGATTACTTTTTATTTTTTCATATTACTACAACTCATATTGTTCCTTTTTCGTTTTCATAAGTCTAAATCTACTTTTCTTTTTAAAAGAAGTACGCTTCTGACATCGATCAATACACGGAAAAGTATTTTATACATAGCAGATAGAGATTGCTATGGAATTTTTCAAAACCGATTGCATAAAACACAATTCTGGCGATTGTTAGAGAATAAAGTGGAATCCTCTTCACAATATGATACGATTGCTAGAAAGAATTTCATAAGAAAAATCACAAGCTCACTTCGCAGATCTCAGTACTGGAAATAAGGCTTGTCTTCGTATCTCAGTTCGCAGAAGTCTGCCTATTGGGAAAAGATAACTCAAAGCACCAATAATGCATCAACGCTTAATCAAAAATATGGGTAATGTAATTTGTACATTTATTGCACATAATGAATCAGTACTTTGAAGAAACTAATAAATTCAAAAAATTCCTTAAAATTGTTATTGCAGCAAAGATAAATATCACTTCGAGAAGTTACGAATACGACTGTCCATGATTCTTTTTTTCTTCTATCAACCAATAGTACATAAGAAAAACGTATCCAGGTAATTATTAAAATACGTAAGCAATCATATTAAAATAATCGAAAATGTATTCAAAAACCTCATTAAAAATCTGTAAAATAATTTGGTATTCCATTTTTGCAACATTGACCAAAAATTGGTTAAAACGTCTTCTTAAATTTGTTTTCGAATAGAATGTTCCATGTACCAGTTAAAAAAACATTATGAAGGGCATAATCACGACAACAAGCCCACTGAATTCCAAGCAAAGCTAACAAAGCGCACACATGGAATATTTGACGAAATATGAACGGGATACCCAGTCACCTATTCGCACTGAAAGTACCCCTTGATTTAGCTTATATCTCGCGAACCACTGGAGTTAACTCAAAAATAGTTAGTAACGTTTGTGTAGAAAATTTAAGGAGGAACATTTTGTTATATAGATAACTTTCTCAAAAACCTAATCATTTTGAATCAAAATGGTAAAAACTTCGAACGTGCTTATTAGGGGTNTTTTTTTGGGAGGGGAGTTAATAGTCGTAAACAAGGGAGGTCAGGTAAGAGAAAGGAAGGAGTCTACCACAAGTAACTGGAAGTAATGCAAGACTCAACTCGGGGCCCCGTGTTTGCCAAACACATACTTACTAGATGTAAGTCCCCTGGGGGGTCGTCGACGGGGAGATGGACGCAAAGTCGTAGTATGACTACGCGACTAAGACAGTATAAGTTTTGAAATTACAATCGTCGTATAGATACGAGAATCTAGATTAGTTTGTTGTATTTTCATTTATAATTAACTAGTCATGAATCAATCGTATCATGTTTTTGTGTATTTTCAATAATCTTGGCTGTGCTTTTTTTAGTTCTTTCTATTAACTTGTTTTGTTTTTATTCCGTGGAATAAAACATTGTTATTTGCTTTGTTATACTGAAATCCAGCGTGTTTGTTCTGTTTTCTCGCGAATGCGAGTGGTGGCTGCGAAAACCTGTGGCGAGGCGAATGCAGTCGCTTCGTTACATCTTCCTGGTAGGAGCATAAGTACTTCCCAAAAGGTTTTCAAAATTCAGAGCGGAGGGGCAGGAACGGGTTACTGACAGCTCTACAACTAGTGAGCTGTCACAACTATGTAGGTCGTGACATTTCACTGTTTTGTGGAATACCAATACTCAGCACTTGCACCAAACGGTTACGAACTGATCCAATTCTCAGAAGAGCAGGGACTGTGAGTTCTGTCAACAAATTTTCTTTATTTTTTCTATCTATTTCAGTGTCAACAAAACGTAATAGAATGTGAACCCAGTCTTCTTCTTATCTGAAGTAAAATGTAATACAATGTCTTTTTATTATTTTTTTCTTTCTTACTGGGTTAGTGATCATATTGTTATTGCAATATTCTAGTTGACCTCATTGTCACGAATTATTATCATTTTTACCTCCACACAGGTATTACATACTTATCGTTTAAATCTCTTCCCCCATCTACAATATAACTTCCTCTGTCACTTCCAGATCCAATTTCTCATAGTTTATTAGTGTTTTACTACTTTCGTGTCACTGTTCATCGTCTCGCTATTCTTTACTTCTCACTTTTTACAATTTCTGATAAAACGGATGCCAATCTCTAAACTTATCATAATGCCCCCTAGCATTGAAATAACTTGTCATTGTTTCTCGTATTCCATAAACTTTATTTTCTCAAATATTTTATATATTGATCTATCCATCCCATATTGCCGGTAATTGCACGATACATGCTCTGTTGTTTCATTTCCTTCACTACCTACGCGTTTTGGTCTGTCCTTTCCAGATATGTTTGAATGTTTCCATGTAAACTCTATCACGTATTGCGTCACTCAAAACTATTACTAACATGTGTTTCGCTCTCGATTATTGACAAGTGGAATGTACTAATGTCTGCTACTACTAATTTACCCCCCCCCC
>NNCF01130963.1:8380-26659 GCA_002313205.1 Laupala kohalensis | reverse complement strand
GGCGAACAAGTAAATAATAATAATAATAATTATTATTATTATTATTACTATTATTATGAGTGAATGAATGTCTTCCACAGCATGAAGCTGGATCATTTCCACTTGATGAACGGACATGGTCAAGTTCAATCAAGTTCTTCTCTTAAAAATTTTCGCACTATGTGGCATGTGTCAAGGATTACGAATTTCTGCGTATTGGTCAGAGTATTGGCTGCTCCTAGTATTTCCAAATGGCGTTTTGTGGTTTTAGGTACAATTCCTGTAGCCGAAATAACTATAGGTCGAATAATAACTTTCTCCATTTTCCAGATTTTCTTAAGATTGTCAGCAAAGTCCTTGTATTTGCTCATTTTTAAACTGTAAGTTCTGTCAATATTGTGAGGCAGTGGGATGGTAACATTAATTACATGAATTTCCTTCTTATTTCGATGTAGGAGCATGATGTCAGGACGGTTTGCTGGTATGGTTATGTCCGTCCTAATTTCTCTGTCCCATTGAAGTTTCCAATATTTATTTTCAGTAATAGGTGACAGCAGAAAACACGTTAATTGACACGCAGACGAAGTATGCACTTTATATGGAATTTGTTGGCAAGATAGATGGAATTGGGACGGCGTACAGAGGGGAGATCAAGAATAGATAAAACCAATTATAAGGTTTGTCAATAGCAGAGATCCTTTTATTGCATTATGCGACAGAGACAAGGAGACTGACAACTGTCAAGACAAATGAATTAATAAATAAATCAGCTTTACAGATGTCACTAAACATGTCATGTGATTTTTGCTTATCATAGAAATACACCCTCAGACTATTAATTTGTTTGTTGTGGAGACGTGGTATATCAATTATCTCTAATACTCCACACGATGTGGGAAGGGTGATCCGTTCAATTGCTGATTTGGGATGTCTCATGCGATTGTCTGTTAGTTGGGATCTGATTAACCGAGATATTTCAACCAAATCTGAATTTGACCGTTTTATTATACCATTATAGGTCACTAAGGTCATGATTATTATTATCNATTATCATTTTTGTTGTGCAATTGTTGTTTATCTGTTCAAACAGGTAGTTGGGGCGGGCTTATACACCAAGCCGGAAGTAAAATTTGGTCTTTGTCGAGACTGAGAAATTTCCTTGTTAGGAGGCACGTTTGTAATATAACAGATTTCTGCATTTCTGGCAGTACATTTCTAGTTAATGGCAATATTGCAAGATGCCATTTTAGTGTTTTGCAAATGACTCCAGTTGCTAAAATTATGAGGGGAATAATTGCTACTTCATTTTGTTCCCAGCTCTTTTGAATTCGTCTTCAGTGCTTTATATTTTTAAATTTTTGTTTGCTCTGTCTTTTTCAAATTGCTAGTGGNAAGTAACAGCCACATCAATAATAGAAAGTTTTTATTTTAGATTTGTCTATTAATATTATGTCTGACTTGTAATGATCTACTGTTCTGTCAGTAATGATTTGCTTATCCGTGAACAGGATGGCGTTTCCATTTTCAAGGACAGGTGGTGGATCGAATTTATAATAGGGGTAACCGTTTCAACCAAGTTAAGCTTTTTAGCTAGCTGTTGGTGAATTATTTTGACCACTTGATTATGTCTTTAGGTGAAGTCGAGAAGGATGAGTACTTAGCAAACTGAAATTATGGGATCGTTTCATTGCAGATGTGGCATGCTCTACATAATCCATCGATATTCTCATGAAGAATTTATTTTCTGTAATATCTAATTGGTTTCGCTCGATCCTGTATAACAAACATGGAACCTTCAGTCTCTGCATGGAGTCGGTCGTGCTTCAGCCATAAAGTTGATTCTTCCTTATCAAAATGAGAATCCTGCAGATCATTTGGGAATTGTCCACACAAGAGTATAGCAAGCCATTTTGCGCCACCGGATTTGATATCATTTATAAATAGTTCAAATTTTTCCGATAACTTTAGGGGAGTATAACCTTTATCTACACAAACAAGTAACTGATGAAGAGGGCCGTGACTACTCTTGAAATAATTACTTAGTTTTGCAATCTGCGAATGACAAAGATTTCCTACGTCTAACAACCCCGTTCTCCCTTCTGACCTTGGCAGGTAAAGACGGTCAACACATCTTTTGACACTATGTCTTCTAAATTTTGTCATTACTTTTTTATTTTTTTAAAATTCATCAACGTTATTATTATTATTATTATTATTATTGGGGCTTTAGTTCTCACCAACTTCTGGGTCATTAGAGCCCTCTTGAAGAGGCGCAGGTGAAACACGTTTTTGGAAGATAAGTTGACAAGAAAATCGAATTTCTCAACAGTGACAAATCGACCTTACCTTATCGTTAGATGACTCAATGAAGAAGAGACTCTTCTTATGACAGGAAATGTATTCATTTTACTCAGTTACATCAAATCTTGATAACACAGTCCTCACAATCACACAATCCAAAGAAAATTCTTTCAGATGAATCGGATTCCGGAAAAACAGATATTCAAAGAACAAGACTAAAGAACCGCAGTAAACTGGCATTGTAGAGAAATAGAAGTATGATGCAACTGAACTGAATTTCTCCCCGTTTCGCAGACTTCATTGTGTCATCCATGTTAAATGAAGTCGTCTCATATTCTTAGGCCCTATATAACCTAATCTACGGAAAACGTGTTTTGAGAAACGACTTTTTTCCACACAAGCGTTTCGCATCGTTTGGATTCCACCAGAGCTAATGAAACAATGTTAAGGAAAACGACATTTAGAATAGTACACCATGCAGCAACGTTGCAAAATGTTTGGATCAAGGAGACATAGCCCAAAGATATTCTCAATAGTTGTAAATGTTTTTACAAACATTTATCCGAATTTCACCATTGAAATTTTCAGCACCTGGAATGCAACGAACGGCAAATCCAAATTAAATAAATATGAATTCATGTAGTAATTAAACTTTCTTCTCGTAGTTAATTAAAATATGCCCAAAAATATTATGAGAGGTTAAATCATGATAAGCATTGAGTAGTCCAGTTGCTCTATACATAGCTGAAATTGTGGTAAATTAATTATTGATAAAATTTTATAAAATATAATAAAATTTTACGTGCGTAATAATTATTAGCCTTTTAAGGTAACATGGGCGAAAGGTAATTTAAATTTAGAATAATATAACATTGTCAGAATAATATAACATTGTATATTTGTAATTATATTGAGTTTGAACTTATTCAATTTTATAGAGTTAATTGGATTGTGTATATATGGAAAGATTGATTTACCGCTGATATGTAAATTAGGAATGATGGTAAAAATATTAATTTAATAACTAGAGTACCTTCTTCCTTACTAAAAAGTACCGATAAATACAAGATGGCGTTGGCGTGTATACAACTGTATTAAAGAGGTTAAAAATTACGTACAGATTTAAAAAAATATTTTGTTAGCATCGAACTGTTCTTTCATCATCAGTATCGTTATCTTCAAATGCTAATTCGTAAGCTCGGCGTCTTGCTCTATTCTCTTTCAATCATCAATCATTTTAGAAACAGGAGTAAGGACATGGTCGAAGCACACGCAACATAACCAAACTTTCAAAACGACGTTTACGGCGGTAAACGGTCGAAAGGTGGCCGATTAGCTTTCCAACGAAACTTTGGCGTAAATGGAATTTACGTTCAGTGGTGGAATGCAAAACAGCAGCAAACGCGTTGTCAAACGGGTGGTGAAATCCGCCGATAGTAAGTTAATATTTGTCGCGAGCCGCGCTTGAGAGCGATGGTTCCTCTTCAAGAGGCGTTCGCTATTCGAATCACACCACGACTGAATTGTTCGTTAGTAAATGAGAGTACTGTTCCCTCGGCTACTAGAATGTAACAATGGAAATAATTAAAAACATAAGGTCCTTTTTAGAAGTTTCTGAAAGAAGAAAATAATAATTGACTATGTACACTTTTTAGAACCGCGATCTAGTAAGCACTCAGAAATATCAGAACGCGGTCCAAGCTTGTTGCTAGCGAAGAGTTGAATACGGAAATGCGATGTTTACGTTACGCGTTTTTCAGTACAATAGTCTGTGTTGGTATGTGCGGATTCGATGTCAAGGATGGAAGTTTTCATGTTATTCACACGATTTCACACTCTAATATCACACTCTAATACCATACAAATTATTTACGCTGGTTTTGCAACCGGTGACAGTAGCGCCTCTATCCGGTGGGTAGTATCACTAACTCACCACAAAACTCGCTCAACACGATTATTTTCACCCACGACCTACTTAATTACACGCAGTGATACTCGCTCACCACTTGAAGGTGCCACTGCGCCGAGCTGCAAGTTTTTGCCTTTTTAGTCGCTACTGTATGATATTGGACTCTGACGATACTGTAATATGCTTCCATATTAAGCTACAAGACATTTTACAGAGTGTAAAATTCAAAAGAAAACAAGTATAGTGCCCCGAACTGACCTGCCTTACTCGTGCGCTCCTCCGTACTAGCTCAAATTACGATCAGCAAGTCGATCGCTCACACTCCTAGCTCCTACCAACACTTCTACGAGTATTTGAATGTTATAAATGCTGTGATGTGAAGCATTTACTATTATCCTTATACTCGTGATAAATAAAAAGTTGAGCGCCATAAACCTGAATGATTATTTTTACACTTACAGGCTTAAAATAAATTATTGAAAGGGATCAACAGTCTTTTGGAACAACAAACAACAATTTATTACAAAAACACAAATATCATATTGGCAACACAACCCTTACATTGACCAATAATTACCACTTTGCAAATTAGATAACTTATTCATTACAAACATCCTCGACTCTAGTTACAGTATCTTCTCGTACTATAATCCTTCATAATACCTTTACGTCTTGATGTTGAAGCGTTGACCTCGTACCAGGATGTTCGGACTTCTTCGGAAACCGTTCATACTAGTGATGCCTCGATACAACTGACCCTCAGTAATTATGAAGAATGATGAAATAAAGTTTTCTTTATTTCATATTACTCGAAAGCATATGACTTTCTAACAATTCAAAGTCTCTACTCGAAAGAAAGTTCAATATACAACGAGTTGTTCTCGCAACTACTTTCCCAATAGAATCACATACTATCGTATTGAGAAGTTAATATCTCGCGTTCTCGTAACTGACTGAGAATAAAAACTTATGAACTCTCGTGAGGTAAGCTTTTTAAAGAGTGGGGGATAGGGTTCACTTTACATAGCCATACTCTCTGACCACCAGGGTGGAATAAATTTCCATTGACTGGCGACGTCACTCGCGCGTATTTGAAGCCATATTTGAGATGTCGCAGTATTCACACAATTAATTTTACAAATCACTGAAATGTTGACCTGAATTGAACTGAAATCATTAAATTGCGTGTGAACGTGAACACTAATAACACAAAACTAAATCTGAAGATCTTAATGTTCATGGCAAAATTTGGATATAATGATGAACGCAGGGTCACACAAAGGAGTTGTTCTAAGGGCATTTTACGAAACCTCACGAAACAAATATTTAAAATACTTGAAGAAACAGTGTAATAAAAATAATGACATAAAAGTATAATATATTTATTTGTGTGATAACTGTACGTCCATTCAGACATAAAAATAGTTCATCCACAGATCAGTGATATCCAAGTTCATAACTTTTGGTCGATATAAAGGGATAACGTGAAATAATTGGTTTAATTTATATCTTAGTGTTTATATTGATCAGATCTGGCTAATTACTCTTAGCTAAATTATATTATATTGTAAATAGCAAAACTGGTAACCTAAAATATATTAAATGCCGCGAGGGGTAAATGCTTTTGAACCTGGACCGCCTTCTTGTTCATGCTAGACTCCAACACAAAAAACATTGTTTGGAACTTTTAAGTATGAATGATGAAAAGATTAAAACGTTCCACTTCAGGCCCTCAGATGCATCTTTTGACTTCAGAGTGTGCACAGATCCACTATTATTTTACTTTGGCGCAATACTGTAGCGAGTTTCACATTCCAACATTTTTAATCCCCAAAAACCCGAGAAAGATTGGAAGAAATCCAGGAATTAGGCATTAAAATGTCATCCCAGGTCCTTATACTGAATTAGATACCGGGCCCCCAGTTTAGCTCTCCACCTTCTGAGTTATATTTCCTTCGAATAAATTAGTTAATATAAATTAAACCTGTCTCATGAATTCGCATTTGCACACTGAGATAACATGTTTGGATGAATTTGGATAAAACCTTTTCTTCCTCTGAGTTTGGTACTCACATCCAATATTAGGGTACTGACTCTGTAGCGTTTTCTCTGTGCACATACCCATTAAGATGTAGGACAATATTCCAAATTTAATAGTTCGAAGATTGTGCTTGGACGAATTTGAAATTATGCCACTCTTTCCTCTTTCACGACATAAATTGAAACATAATATTTCTCGAAGTGAGCAATAGCAGTGGTTAGCCGACAGTGGTTGTGTAGTGTTAGCGTATTTTTTAGAACAATGTTGAGTGGAAGAAGTTCTCATCTACTTCTGACCAATGTCGGTTCGGTGGCATATTTATTTATCTGTTGTTTAAATAATACATAATAATTATTTTTTCTTTCATCTGTAAGTCCATCTTGCGGCATTCCATGTCATTACTCTATATTAATTTTCTTCTGTTTTTTTAATATTTTCTCCCCTCTCCCCTCTCACAGCATCTACTATCGAGTATTTCTGTAATCGTTCCTTTATTTTCCAAATTCCTTTTTCCTATTTTCCTTTGTATAACGCTCCTGTGGGATAAACTTATGAGTTGTCCGTCCTTTTGTCTAGCCTCGGGGCCTGCGAGTAAGGTAAGAGCGTCGGCAAAAGGTTCTGTGGCATAAATTCCCTGGTAATGCAACATCTCTCCTTCCCAATTTCTTCACCCACATACCGACAGCGGTGATCTAGTGGTGCAGTGTTCACCCCGATCCCGCTGAGCCGAAGAGCTTGGGTTCAAATCCTGCTCGCCCGAACTAGGTGAGGTAATCATCTGGGGTTTCCCTCATCTACTCCATAAAAATGTCGGTTCGGTAACAGAAGTTCCCAGGCAACCCAACATCTTTCCTTCCCAATTCCCTTTCCCAAGTCCACAACGGTTAGGTGAAAGAGCAGGTCTCATGGCCTGAACCTCGCCAAGAGATATTAAATAAATAATAATTTATAAGTGTGTCGTGGATGGTGGACGGAGGCATGCGCTGATTCGATTAAAAGGCGAGTTAAAATAGCACGACGCGAGAACTTGGGGGGAGATCCCGGCGGAACGCTACGATTCACCAAACCTCCATCACCTCCAAGACCTCACCCCGGGAGCGCCAGTGGGACACCCGTCTCTCTTTCCTTACCACAGCGCAGACCTCATGACAAAACGTGGAAGTGCAAACCTCATGACCTGAACCTCGCCAAAAGACATGGAATAAACAAACAAGTAAATAACATCGTATAGGTATCACATATGTGTTTGTCCTTTTTCAGAGAGAGGGAGCTACATCTGTCAGGGCAAGGTACACCACGAAGTGCAGCTACTACATCGAGTGGTAGCGGGATAGAAGTATCTGCAGAGGCAGGCGCCAGCGGTGGGGAGATGGGGGCTCTCAGCAGAGAAGAACGGCGAAGAAGGAGGTGAAGAAATTTACATTAATTAAATGATTTCATGGAATGTATTTCTGCACTTGTACTCAGGACCAATTCCAACATTTTTCTTTCATTCCGATCTCAATTCCATTTTTTTGTATTTTTCTCTATTCCAAATTCGATTCCGAGTCCTTAAAACAAGTTTGTATTTCTACTTCTTTCCTTATTAAATATGCCAATCAACATTTTTTTTCAATTAAATGAATTCAAAAAAGAATTTTAAAATACGTAGCTCAAGAGCTATTATATAATTATTGCATTACCTTCCCTACTTATGCTCGGAACTTTGTTTATGGGGTTGTATCATCTTTATTACAAATTCGATTACAGTAATAGTATGCCTAGCAGATCAACGGATGTTTTAAAGTTTTTTGTGAATATACATTTCAGAAGTTTTCCTACATAAAACTAGTGGTGCAAAACCATTGTACATACTTTCTCATATACGTTTCTGTCTGGACTAGAGATAGGCATTAAAGCATTCTATTGGGAAAGGGATGATTTTCACATGGTACTCTATAATTTGATCGTCTCCATTTTACCCAATTTAAAAAGTTTATAGATATTTTACTAGCATGTACATAAAAGAATCTCTAATATACAAATTCCGTCTTTTATTTTTTTGTGGGGAGATAAGATCAGCAAGATTTATATTCTATTTTAAAAGATATATTTATTAATAAATATAAAGATAAATAGGATATTATTAACGCGAGAACAAAGCCAGCAGGCCATAAATATTCTTATATAATTCAATTAGGAAATGAAGAGTTAATTTTTTTCTATTTGAAATTCAAAAATTATATTAATAAACACTAATCGTATCTATTAATTATTTCGGTTAAATAGGTGATACCGTTTGTTTTATTTACTTCCTGTAATTTCGTGACGCTCCTTATCTATCTCGTCAAAGAATCCTGTAAGTGTTAAAATATATATTTACAATAATTCTATTTTTAACAATTGAAAATACTATAAAGCATTGTATTAAAATATCATGAAAAGTAAACAAAAAGATTTATCAAACGTTACCTTCAAAACAAAACAAAATCATGTAGCCAAGTTAATTATTAAAACGATAAGAAATAATATAAAACAACATTTTCACGCATCAAATAATTTACACAAACATTAAATATGACACACAGCATGCACCAATTAACAAGAAAATCCGGCAAAATGAGCAGTGGACACATCTGATACGTAAGCTGACGCAGCAAAGTAACCGGATGTGAGGTTACAAGTGCTAGAAGGTCGCATGGGTGGAAGCTACTCGATACCAAGAGAAACATAACATCCAGACATTCCTCTCTCCTTATCGAAGTAACATTTAAAATTACACATCTACAAATATATAAATTATTTTACTGCGTCTATACCAAACATTCAAGCGAAATACCGCTAATGCGGGTGTAATGCATACTAATTCTACTTTACTTACAGAAAATTTAAGCAAAATTGTAGAACCAGTGTTTGGAAAATATTAAAAAATGTACTTTGACCTTCATGTGAAGTGCCGCTTTTGTTCAAGTAAAAAGAAAATTGAAAGCACGTGCATACGTCAGCAGTAAATTCTACCCTAAATACGAAAAATGAAAACAAAATATTTTTCCATTCAGTCAGGAGTGCTGCGCACAGACGGACGGACCGGTCGGAGCCAAAAACATTTTTTTCGGAATCAGGGGTCTCCAAACCGGATATTTCAGCAAAAATCTCGTTTTCGAATTTTTTTTCACGATTACAATACTTGCATGTATCATATACTACGTGTATGAGAAAGTAAAAATGGAAATTGATTTACTCGAGAATTAATTATTTCTATATTCTTTGAATATGAATCGAATAGTTCGTTATAGGCGAAAATATGCAAAATCTCTATTTTTCGGTGCTGTGATATTGAGAAGTATTGAAAATCAAAATCGGTCAGTCACTAGTTACATTAAATACAAGTAGCATTAAGTAAAATTTCAGAGGGGAGGTAGGGTGGTTGAGAATCCCGGATACGTTTGAGTCAGGTGTTGCCACTTCGTTTTTTTAAATTATAGTAAACATCAGTCTTTGTTGTAGTTAATTAAACCAGGCTATACTTATAACAGATCATACCATTCCTTCAAAAATTTCATGTTAAACATCTTTACCTGATTCTAGCTGGAACCAGTCCTTATGTGAGTGAATCCTGCTATAAGAATCATTCCTCACATGCAGTAGCGGATTCAGGATTTTATTTTGGGTGTGGCTTGTATATCCCGAAGATCTGAGGTTATGGAAAATTTTGTGAAAATGTTCTAACTGTAAGGAATATTATGTTTCTGGGACAATATATTTTACTACCCTATGCGAAGATATTTTCTTACGAAATACAAGGAAAACGTTCTCACTCATTTTGGGGAAGGTTTGAGATCGGGAGATACCCCTCGTAAATCCGTCACTGCTTATACGGACCAAATCATCCTAGAAACCAAATCCTCCCATGAAACAAATAGTTTTTCAAACAAAAAATACGTCAAACCAAATCCTAGCGGTAATAAATCCATTCCCGCATCAAATCTCCGTACGAATTAAATACTTGCACTAACCCTGTCCAAACCAGATCGTTTCCCAAACGTCTCCGTTTTCCGAACAAAACCCTCGCTTACTATTACTTTTGACCAAAAACAAAACAAACGCTGTCCAAATCTTTGTTCGATCTCATCCTAGCATGAAACAATAAAACACTTATGAATATATTTCTTCAGTGTACCTATACATGGAGAAGACATGTGATAACATAAGTCAGAAGATAAAGGTAACGAGTAGGGAATTAAACCCGGGATCTCCTGTTTTGATCACAGGAGTGTTAACCAATACACAACCTGATCGCTGACCGCTATAATAATGTTGTAGTCTACACCCCTGCGATCAAAGCAGGAGTTCCCGGGTATAATTCCCGGATCGTCGTTTTTTTTGATCTGGCTCAAGCTATCTCTAGTAAAAATGGCAATTGAGTGGTCATCTGTTAGCGCCAGGCGGTCATTTATTTCAAGTGTCCACCAATGGCTACTGGGAGATAACAGATGCCCACCCAATGGCCATTTTTTACTTGAGATCACAATAGAACACCCTGATGATAATGGTTGGAGCCAACGTAGCTCAGTGGGTAGAGCGTGAAGTTCCCATCTGAGTGGCTGGGGTTCGATCCCTAATCATCTTAATCATCTCACCCCAACATCCAGACTGAGACCTACTCAGCCTGCTGTAAAATGAGTATCGGGTCTATCGTGGTTGACCTGGGCGAGATGTTGGCCACCACATCTCTTCCTTGTGCCGAGGCCTAGTAATTGAGAAGCTCTACCCTCCACGAGCCCCTTGGGCACCTTCGGGGCCTCTTGCGGGATAGTTCGACCTTTTGATGATAATGACTTCTTGTACATGTGCAGGCGAGCGACGCAGAAGTACCGCACTGCCCATGCGACGCGGGAGCGCATCCGAGTGGAAGCCTTCAACGTGGCGTTTGCGCAACTGCGTCGTCTTTTGCCAACGCTGCCACCAGACAAGAAACTCTCCAAGATCGAGATACTCAAGCTCGCCATTTGCTACATCGCTTATCTCAACCATGTACTCGACGTTTAGGAACCATGCTGCATCTTCCTCATGTTTCTGGTTGCATCATATGTCTTCCATTCTATTATTTATTTTGTCTGATGTTGGTAGTATGATTTGATTGATTATAAGTTATTTCAGTTCCTGTGTGGAGACTGTATGAATCGTCTTTGTTCTACTAGCACTGACAACATAACTTGGAAGTATCTCTGAATTGGTACAAAATGAATCTCTTTATTTTACATTTATCTCGTTTAGTTGTGCCGTAACATACGATTTCTTTCGTCATACTCAAAGTCGCCCAATCCACTCACGCACAAATGAATATATAGTTTAACAAGGAAATTTTTTGTTGCAAAGGTATACGTCGTCGTCATTTATCTATACGTATTTACCTTCATTAAATGTACCAATTAATCTTAACTTTTCCACCCTGTTTTAATGTGTAACCATCATTTTTGTCCTCTTAATTTTTTTAATGCTTCCTATCTGATACCAAAACTGTACATCAGTCACTCAGAACAGCATATAAGATTCTCTTGAAAGCATAGAAATGAATCTACAGATACTGACTTTCCCTTGTTTGTCCAATCTGATAGAACTGACTACTAGGATAACCGCTCTTTACAATTCTCTAACGCCACACTATTAACTCCGTATCCATTTGAATATACTAGATACTGCCTTCGAATACAGATCAAATGACTATTCTGCAATTGGGTATTCTGTACCTTCCCTTCTGCTACCTTAAAACAGTCACTGCATATAGATACTATTCTACCTCTTCAGTTCATCAATTTTTCTTCAAAGTCATTAAAAACATTTCTTCGTGAGTATTTTTCTTGAGGTCAAGAAATTGATATCTTTGAATTAAAAAAACAGCACTTTCTCAAGGCTTTTCCTTGGGGGACATATTTTTTACCTTATAAATCATCATATAATGCGATACTTATTTCTAAATGTTCATCGTCCATATTCATTCCTTTCTTCGAGAAGTGCGCAGCTCTTTCCTAGCTATTCCTTTGTCCTCTCAGAACTCGGAGAGTGTGCCTCGCAAGAAGATGTTTCTATGTGTGTACTATGGAATCAGCAGACAGGTACGCTTACTAGCCGGGTGTACTTGCGGCCTACATTTAAGAGAAAGTAGAGGTAAGTGAAACATCAGTGCAATATTTATGAGCATTGTAAAATTTACTCGCGACCTTCACATAATACTAAGTACTTTTTAATCATGGATTTGACAAAATGAATTAAAATATCCGCTAGTGTTTCTCTGTTTATTATATCTTCTAGTAGTCACCCTCTCAAAATATTCATTTCCTCCATTAATCAACATCTGATACTATGATATATTTCAGTGGTCATTAATCATTGATGATATCACTATGTGCGTAAAAAGATCTTTAAATGACGTTCTTTTTATCTCTCAACTTTATCACCTTATCGAGATTCCGCCTCTTAGCCGTCATAACAGTATTGACTTTTAAGCGTTCGAGTCAATGAAAGGAGTTAGATATTTTTCTGTCCCTAACCTGTCTTAGTAGTCATTCTCCATTTTGGATTTCTAGAACACTTATATTGTTCATTTTCAAAATTGTTAATACTTCACATTACTGTAAATTTCGAATCTTTAATTCATTTAATAACATCCATGAAACCAAATTCACCCTTTTACTGCAAATACAACCATATATTGTTGTGTGATTTGAATCACAATTGTTTTGACAATTGAATGTGACAAAATTTGCTTTAGATATCAGTTGGGGTTCAAGAACAAGTATTTACGCACGAAATTCGAAACCTGATGTGCGGGGAAGTACCAAAAACTCTGCTCGGGTGCAATTCAATAAAAATATTAAAATTAAAATTACCACAACTTAACAAAAGGAGAAAATGAAACATCTTCACATTTACATTTTATTTTTCCTACGCGTGGTTAACAAAATCTTCATAAAACATGTACTTTTTTAAAACAAAATATCACGACATTTTAAGGGATGATTGATACATCGTACAGTGTTGATTAATCTGTTTTTTGTATTATGTTAATTCATTTTTTTTCTTTTCAGGAACCAGCGATATTTACTTTCGGAACTTATTCTAGTCACAATGTTACCTTTACATAAATGGAAGTTGTAGTTGTGTATATCTTGTGAATATGTGATCTCGAATGTAAAATTATTTGTGAATAAAATGTAGTTAATACGTTTTCTTTAATATATTTCCCTGTTGAATTCCACATTTTCCTATCCCCAATTTATTTTAAAATAAATTCGAATGCGTATATTAAATATTCAATTCTGTAAAACTAATTTGAAGAGTCTCTCGAATGAAAATGTATATAATTTTTAAGTATTCTAATAAAAAAACAAATAAAGGTTAGTTGAAACGAATATTTTTTTTCAATATAAGATAGCGTGGGATACAATTTTATTTCAGTTTTTCACTCATATGAGGCTTAAAAATTGTCGGAGAACTCAAAAACTGCTGTAAATTGATAGATTATAGTTTTCGGACTACAAGGCTCGGATGTCATATTCTAAGATTTGGAAAAATACTTTCCAAAGTATTTGGAGTCGGCCTAAAGTTTCGGCTCGNCTCGGCCCAAAGTTATGTCGGACCGAGACCAATAATAAAGGGCTCGGCCCAAAAATTATTTCAGGTCCTTCTGCCATGAGCAGGGTTTCCTCATATCAGAGCCACTTGATTCATATGAGCTTTCTGCAAATTTATTTCACTATAGTTTTCCTTGTTATGGCAGCTTTGAGATTACTTCGCTTGTAGGTTCAAAGCCACTGGAAAAACCCATACTACCTCATTCACACAAACACACGACCCCAGTTCCTTTTCTTATTTTTTTTATAATACTTAATCTGCGACTAATTAGCTATTTTAGTTTAACAACATAAAACAAAACATTTTAGTAACATAAAACAAGTGTCACTTATCAGTTCAACTTGTGTTATAAACTCTTGTCAGCTTGACCACTTTTGCTGTGAGTAGTTACTTGGGCACTGAGCACTTTGTCATATTGTTGTAATTTTTCTTCATTGCAGTCTTTTTTATCATTTTTATTTCACAAGTTCAAACAGATTCTCCCGTTTTAACCTTCTCTCTGTATCGCGATTGACAAGAGTTAAGTTCTGCTACTCGCCAGAGGCAATGAAAACACTCGAAGATTTCTTGAATACAAATTTATTCCACATATGTACAGTAGAGGGATGATTTCTTCTTGGAGTCAGGACTTGAAGTGAAGTCTGTTACAAAGCATTGGAGTATTCATACAAATTAAAAAGGTTTCTCCACATATATTTGTTCATATTAGTTCTCACGTGTTACTTTATAATATGTACAATAACAACAGATTTTGAATAACATATTTTCAATGTAGTGCATCGAAACAGTTCGAAGCAGGATATAAGCCTTGTTTACTCTGAAAAGTAAAAAAGCTTCAGAAAGCGAGCGTCCTGGTCGTTCCCAGGAGAATCCGTCGATGTTTCGACATTGGATTGCGGATACAACTCGAGTAGTTTGATGACCTCTCGATGTTTACGTGTTGATGGAGCCTTTCTTCATGCTTCCTCAATTTCTCAATTACTTGGGTGACCATTTCCACTTTAACATCTTTATGGAGATTGGTATTCCTTATGTAGAGGATCAACGATGTTTCACAGGTATTGTCCAAATGTTGCTTGGACTACCGCATCCCCAGAGTTGGATCCCGAGAGTCCACACTGGCCTGAGAATTTGCTTATAAACGAGCAACTCACTATACACGAACAAAGGGGAAATCCTACTAATAACCCAATGGATTTTTTTGTATTTCACATCCAATTCCATTCTCGTTTTTCTTAATATGGGCTTTCGAACGCAACTTTGTATCGAACGTCATGCCGGAGTTATTTTGATATATTTGCAAATGAGGCTAGTTTACTTACTAGGCACGAATATATAACATAATAATAATTGATTAGTCCGCTAGTGAACAAAGCTCGGTGGCAGGTAGAAAAGAATACATACATAATACAATCGTACGAGGTTAAAAAACAAATCGCCCAAATATTTAAAAAAATACACACAAAAACGGAATAAAATTCTTAGAAAATTACTACACATGGTTACAACGAGAAAGAAATTAATTATCTACATGAGGCTCATATGTGTGTACATTCACATGCATACACAAACACATTTTCGCTTACAAACAGTTACAAAAAGACACTCATACGTACAAATACGCCCAATATACACACATATGTCATTACTCCTCCTATACCCTTAGCGTAAGTGTAATTGCTATAACTTAATTACAAGAAATTAATAACTATAAAAAATAAAACCAAATAGGGTTGTTGTGAACAATCATGTACACTTCACTACTACTACTTACTCTGAACATTTTTATACCCCCTTGACTCCAATCACCTCACTACACTTCTCTGCACTTCACATGTGCCCCTATTTCGAAGAAGCAAGAAGACGGTTGCGGAAACATTTTACTCTTTTTGGTAAGTTTGTAAGTTATTCCAGTCTACAGTGGTTCTGTTCACCAAGGAGTATTTATCGATATCCGTTTTCAGTTTCCTAAATTTTATTTTACGCTTTTGGTAGTTCGGTTGGTGGAGACTAGCATTCACTGATTTTCATGCAGGCTCTCCCATGCATGCTTCAAAGAGAACACAAAGACGCGCAAACTTTCTTCGACTGGAAAGTGTGGTCCACTCTAAATTAATATTTCGAGTGTCGTCCCTAAGAAATTTTGCAGCCTTTCTTTCTATCCGATGTAATTCATTGATCTGACCCTCCCTATACGAATCCCAGCAAGTGGTTCCATACTCCAGTATAGTTCGAACTAATGAAGTATATGCCAAGCTTTTAGATTTCGAGTTTTCTTTTCTAAGTACGCGTCTTACGAAGTTCAGCGCTCTCCAAACTATCTGCATTGTGTATTAAACATGTGCTGCCCAATTTAAGTCACGAGAAATTATAACACAAGTATTTACAGCATGAAACTTCAGGAATAATCAGATGATTTAATAAATAGTTCAGAGCAGGTTATATAGTTTATCTAAAAAGCATAAAGATTTACATTTTAGAGGGTTTGTTTTCATTTTATTCGTCTCAGCCCATTTCCGCAATTCATTTAGATCGCACTGTAACATATTTCGGTCTCTGTTTCATTTAATATTCCGATATAATTTTGATAAATTTATTGTCAAAAAAGCAGTACCAACTGTGTATGACCACGTGGAGGACAATAAACTAATTTACTCTCCGGAAGCAAGCAAGCGACCATCCCATCAATTCCGATCAAGGGCCCTAAGGTAGAGGTGGATTCAAAAATTTCAGCAAAAATTCCTAGATAAGATAAAAAGTTAGCTGCGAGTTATAATACTAATATAATGTTAATATGTTTGTAATTTAACCCAAAATATATAATTCAGTCTTCTGCAAATAAACGTACTATCGATTTAATGTGCTCTGATATATCGTTAATGAATGCAAGGAAAAGAAGTGGACCCAAAACGCTTCCCTGTGGTACTCCCGATGTCAGCGCGATTTCTTTAAGAGGAGCACCTATCTGTTCTAACGTGTTGTGAATGATCCCGGAGAAATTCACAAATCCATTTTACAACACGCGGAGCAATTTCTGGCTTCGCGATTTTTGCAAGAAGAGTGTCATGTGGCACTAAATCGAACGCTTTTGATAAATCAATAACTATTGCATCAGTTCTACCCTCCTCGTCAAGTGTCTCAGCTAAGTCCTGGCAAGCGGAAATAAGTTGGCTCTCACATGAGTACCCGGATCTAAAACCGTGTTGGACAGGATGTGGAAAATAATTTCTTTCCCAAGTATTCTTCAAATAATCTGCAATAATATGTTCCATCTGTTTACATACTACGGTGGTTAAGCTAATTGGTCGATAATTACTAACTAATGTGGGATCACCTCCTTTGTGAACTCTTGTCTCAGAACTAACAAACTTTTTTTATTAACATTTTAGAACTGCTTTACGATAACCAGTTTATTTATTTGATATAATAAAATAATAATTTAATTAACCTTTCCGTTCGGATATCATTACTTTTCCCAAAATCTGTTTTCCGTCAAATTAAAAAGTAATAAATTTTACGCACGAGGTTGAATTCTAGGTTGAATACTGATACAATACCACGTAGTTCTATTCAACAATAAATAGTCGTTCATAAATCTTGAATTTAAAAATAATAGTGTAACATCTCTTCGTGGTAGGTTTGCAATATGTATTACAATTTTATTGAAATGTCCACATGACAGAGGTTTCTTCTTAATGGTTTCATAAAAACATCAAGGCTAGAGTCTCCTTGGCAATGAAGAATAAATTTCCTAATTGAAGCAATTTCTTTGATGCCCTTCATTGACTTAGGGACGCCCGATGCCCTTGGCAAGAGGACCCTTGGCAGGCTGTTGAAGCGCGTCCAAGCGTAGGATTGGCGACAGCAGATGGCCGTAAGTGACCCTTCGTTCTTGAGTAGACATTTTCCGAATTCGGGAAATTGGCTTTCCCAAAGGAAAATGACGTCATGATAGTAATCTCCCGAGCACTCTGAGCAATGTCTCTACAACAAGCAATAGTGTTGATGGAGCGAAACACAAGGAATTGAAACAGAAGATTCGACATCCAGGAAGATAGAGAAACAAATTACAGTCGCACCTCGATCAATCGAACCTCAATAAATCGAACTTTTATTATTCCCCCTGAACTTTCATACCTTCTTCCACGTTATTTTACCTCCATATTTTGAAGCGCTGATAGCATAAACATCGATAATTTGTACGAATTATCCCTGAACCAAAGATAATCGTAAAAAACGTTATAATTGGTACCTACCCAATCAGTGTCTATACGCAATCCCAGCGACTATATTTTTGGGAAGTAGAATTAATGTTTCTTCTACATCTTCCCCCTCATCTTTCTTAGCGAGACAATACGTCGACCTCATGATTTGAAAAAAAAATGTGGATAAGAGTTGCTCTACTAAAGTAGGACAATATTATATATATATATAT
>NNCF01130962.1:3038-18501 GCA_002313205.1 Laupala kohalensis | reverse complement strand
CATTGCCGTCGTCTACAAGAGAATGTAACAAATATATTTATAAATAAATAAGCAACAATAATCGCAGCAAAGCGACTGAGCTAAGTACGTCTGCCCATGTGGGTAGTGGCGCTAAGACAACAAGAATTACTTACCTTTCCTGGTGGGGTAGGGAAGCCTAGGAAAGTTATTTCCGGGTTGCCGCCTACTGCATTGAAGCACCCCGGTACGCAACACACAAAAATACGAGGCATTCCACTAGATAAAATCCACTAGTTAAAATCCACTCCTGAGCACCGCACGCAGAATGTAATGTAACGAACAAAGAACACTAGCAGCCAATAGGAGAAGGGTGAACACGATCTTGCAGCCATCTATTGAGCGCTGGACAAACTATAGGTGGCCGGGTGACTGTTAGCGCAGTCTGGTAAGTGTTACCCTCTAACTACTTGAAGCTTCAAACCTCAGACATTTAGCCGCTATCTAGTTTCCTGGCCCTGCCCTGGAATTACATTCATGGGCAATCATGGGATTCCCCTAATGAGTTTCAAGTCCATCGTGATTCCTGCGAGCGGATGTCATTTGTGCGCAAGGTCGCCAACATCTGTGCAATACCTTGATAATTCTACATAATTTGAAAAAAATATTTATCCTGATACTTTTGTGCATGGATGGTGTGATTGAAAAATCACAAAATTGCAAATAGCATTCATTAATCTCAGTTCATTAGTGTGCCGGAGAGGATTAATTTAAAAAACTTATGAATTTCATATTTTCGTACAGTTGCTCTTCTGAAATTCTGGCGGTTTGAAGATGCAAGCGGTCTGTGCGAGGCGGTGATACTGTGGCGTGGTCGCAAGCTAGTTGAAACAAGGAACGTAGGAAGTGTCCAATTTTACATTTATTGTTATCATTAGGTGTGAACTCAAGTATGTAATTACAGTCATCAATAACTATAATGTAAACTAGTTTGGATTTGACTTATAAATTACTAATTTATCTGTATTTACTTTTATGGGTCGAGGATAGTTGTGATGGTGGTTGGATATTTAAACCCAAGAAATGGAATTCATTCATGGTTTTTCAATTCATCACTTTTAATATCAGAATTTAATGACTGAAGAAATTTTAAAGTTTTTTTTCCCCATTTCTCTCCCATGCTTTGATGCCTTAAGCCTACCCGTCCAGTTCCTCAAATGAACCGCATGTCCGAGATAATTAAATATTTATACATTTCCCGATTTCTTAATTCACTCTTGAATCATGTTAACTTCTTCCCATCAGTCTACAAATCTCCTAATGAACAATATGGGGACCCTTTACTGAGTGTTTACTAATTACTCATCTATTGAACTCTTGACCATACCCATTGAGATGTTCCCTTCTCGCTCACAATTGAAGTTCAGTGAGGTCAAACAGTTCATGTAATAGATTTTGGGTTTGAAAGTGCACCTTCATTTTCTTCATATAATATTTAGATATTTAATAATGAGGTAAGAAATTGAAAAGCAGTCCAGTTTGTCTTTTGAATTTCTTAACGTACTCTCCCTTATAATGAAACTGATTATAAAGAATGAAAACTGATCCTAAGTTCGATAAAATTCAGATCATATGATCAATACAATCTTGAATCCCTTAAAAAAATATTCTTCTACAAAATCTCATTTATATGCACAAAATTATGTCATGATTGATCATTCATATACAATTTTTGTATATATATTTTTTGTTTGTTTGTGCTGAAAGCCATCAAAAATGCTTCACTTTAATTATTTCATCTACCAAAACGATCAGTATATACTAGTTACCTAAAGATTTCCAAAAAATTTGAAAAATTCAGTCAACTGTATAATAGAAATGTTTCTTATTATAATTAAGATTGTGATGTTTTGACAAAATCTTCCATACCACTTTTTGAACATTTTTAAGACTCCTTAGTTTCCCTTATTTACTCCTGGTTGTGCATCACTACTTTTGTACTAGTGTGAAAGAAGTGTGAAACACTATAAAATATACTAGGAGGGAATGAATTCATACACGTTTCTTTAATTTTAGCAGTGATGGCTTCTAACATTCAAACCCAAAGATTCTGTTGTTGCACCTTAAAAACCTGCACCATTATTGTGGCAGTCTTTTCGCTGGTAAGTAATAGCTTCAAGGTATATAAAAGATATATCAAAAAAATATAAAAGATATTAATAAATTGAATTCCTTCAAATCTGTGGTGAAAAATTTTCTAGTGCACTATTGCTTTTATAATGGGAAAGAATTTACTGATTTTAATAAAAGAAGCTAATGAGAGATTCAATTTACTAATAAATATTGTTTTCCATATGATTTCAGATGAAGTAAGTGATGTTAATTTCTCGTATACTTTGTCACGACATTCTCATGCATGTTGTTTTGATCCTTTTTATTTATTATAGTTTATTTCTAACTGTATGCAACCTTGATACTGTTGAATGCATTATCTCTGTAGCCCCATCCTGACCCTGATTTTTCTCCGGTTTTCCTCCAGGTAGTGGAGGATTTTCCATGAGTGAGAATGTCATTTAAACCTTTTTTTATTATTAACCTCGAATTTTCACTGCACGATCTACGATTCACTTTGGAATAATGAATAGATAACTACATATTTTATTAAATATTTTTTACGTAAGTAATAAATCCAGCACTACCCTTGGGCCTTTGATCAGAATTGATGAGACGGTCCCTTGCTTGTCTCCGGAGAGTAACTTGGGTTTATTATCCCCCACGTGATCATATGCAGTTTGCAACTGCCTTTTTGACAATAAAGTTTATTTTATTTATTTATTTATTTTAACAACGATGAATGACATTTAATATATTGATTTTTCATGGATAATGGCAGGTATGTTAGCATGCTTAATTGTTTGCTTACATGTCACTGTGAGTCTCATTTTATTGTACCTGGTTATCCAAGATCAAATCTACTTCCAAAAAATGTACTTCTAAAACCACCATAGCAAATTTGTATAAATACTGTGTACTCCATTTCCTAAAAGTTATGAGTAACCTCCTAATTTTTGTCACTACATCTCAATCAGTTTTGTTTATATGGACTTTTGAAATTGTATGTTTTGCATAAGTTGTCAAATTCTCCATTGTTATTTATTGTGTTATTTATTTATTTGTTAGTTGGAACTCTCCGTATAATTAATTACTATAAAGGAGCAAATATTCAGTTATACCAAACAGGAATCTACCTAATACAGCGGGAATATAAAAATATTAATTTTATGAATGACCATACCAGAACTGACAAGAATTTTTGTAGTTTCCTACATCTTATTTCATCATTTACTACTTAAGAATTTGTTAGTTTATTTATATATCAAATTTATTTAATGTATATCTAATCTGGAAATTAATAAATAATAAATAAATTTATTGTCAAAAAACAGTACAAACTGCGTATGACCACGTGGAGGGAAAAAAAACTAATTTACTCTCCGGAAGCAAGCAAGGGACCATCCCATCAATTCCGATCAAGGGCCCTAAGGCAGAGGCGGATTCAAAAAATTCAGCAAAAATTCCTAGATAAGATAAAAAGTTAGCTGCGAGTTATAATACTAATAGAATGTCAATATGTTTGTAATTTTAAGCAAAAAATTACATGTAAGTTATTATCGAACTATAGATTATTCTGAGTATAGTGCTTAAAAATTGAAATAACACTAAATTCACGATTTATTGTTACAATAGACCCGCCCCTAGACAAAGCCTAGAGAACCTGTATGATAAATCCGCCTCTACCCGAAGGAAAACCGGAGAAAAACCCGGGCCAGGATGGGGCTACAGAATTTATGTACACAAACGTGCCAATGTTGAGTACACATAAAACTAAATTAATATGAGCCATAAGACAACACAATCATGCAAGAAAATAGTTTTTGAAATTGTTATAAGTTGTTTAAAAAGTACTACAGCAATGGCGTGATAAAGCACAAGACGAATTTAACTTTTGTTAAAATCAATAAATTCTTTTACAGTGTAGAAGCACTGGTGCAGGAGGTAGTTTTTAACCGCGGATTTGAAGATATTCAATTTCATAATATCTTTTATATTCTTGGGCAGGGAATTATATAGAACGATTCCCGAATGGTATGGTCCCTTTTGGCAAAGAGTGGTTGACACTCTAGGGCGATGAATATTACTACTATTGCGTGTATAGTGTTCGTGAACGAGACTGTTTCGTATAAAGAAAGGGTGGCACTTCAGTAATTCGGACTTAACAAACACGACTGTTTCATAAATATAAATGCAGGGAAGTGTTAATATATTTAATTCCTTGAATAAAGGTTTGCAAGAGTTTCGGGGGTGAGATTTACAAATTATCTGAACTATCCTCTTCTGAATTCTGAAAGTTTGAATACTCTGACCGGAATTACCCCAGAAGGTAATGCCGTATAATTATAATCATATTGCTAAAGTATGTTTCAGAGAACATGTAAAGGAAACTTGGGAATACTGTTGAAAAAATTCCAATCTTAACATGTCAAAAAACAGCAAGACTCCTTACTCTCATCTACTTTCACGTCTCAAGCAATGACATCAGATACTGGGACTGGCCTAATATTTAAGGGACACCATAAACTCTAGCATTTCTGTTTTTAACATTTCTTATGTTAGTAATAATAATTATTTTTATTATTATTTTACTGAACCACATAGATCATTACAATGATGTATGCTGAGTCATAATACTAACAATAATTACGGGCATACCAAGGATTTTATTTTGGGTGTATATGGTTTTATGTTCTATATATGTGTAAATAATTATACCTATGTATATTGTGCATGAATATGCAGACAAATATTTGGAAAACACAAAAAAGACCAAAGGATATGCCCCAGATAATAATAGCAATAATAAATTTTATTTATAAATATGTTTCAGGATGATTTGTGAAGTGGTTTGTTTAACGTTATTCTACAAAGCTTTCTGTATCTTTGTGTTTTTCTTTATGTATTTGTAATTTGTCACCTATTTGACTTTAATTGTTACATACCGAAGAATTCCTAGGTATTGTTTGTATGTTTGAGTGCACTATGGTTGTTCAGTTGACACATGGAGTCTTCTCTGTTCACGCAATATTTTGATTCCTATTGTAACGTCCTATAACGTCGTCCGTAGCGTTCCTAAGTATCGAGCAGATTCCATTCTGACTAATTTTTTCCACTATACTCTGCCAATATTTTTACTTTATGGTTGTTTTTGAGTCTGCTGTTTACATGGCTGAGATATGTCAACATTATTTGGATAACAGATTGAAGAATATGTTGTTCTTATTATCTACAGTAGAGGTTACATGTTGTATTATTGTGTGCTGTGTCCAAGTTGTATTATTTAGAAGTGTGATAAATGTATTTAAATTTGTAGAGTTAAGAAACCGAAGTTAAGGTCTTTCTTGTTCTAGTAATAAAAAAAAGCACCTGTGATAACGTGAAAAAATTGGGTTTACTTAAAGTTAAACTATGATTTATACCGTGTCAACCCTGGTAAAATCCAAATAGTTCCAAGTGAATTTTCAAGCTTATCTGAGAGTCATCTTTTTTAACTCTTTTGAATTTCCAATGATAGCTACAGACTTGGGATCCTTTTGATCATCCTAAAGCTATTGACTTTCCTAGCAACTTCTTCACATAACCTTTTAATTTCTTAGCTCACTTGGTGATTGGATGACAAAAAATGACCCCAAGCCGAATGACAATGTTCCTTCATTTCTATATAGATAGGTATATTTCTATTTATCTATAAAATATTACCATTCATTATATTTTTACACCCCCCCCCTCCACACACATTTTACAGTGTTCCCAACCCTTAAGAGAGTTTTTTTAGTTTTTATTATTTTCTTCTTCATTTTGAATCAAAATTAGCTACCAAAACTAACATCTAGATTGAGAAAATAATTAAATCTTACCAAGAAAATATTTTCAAGTTGATCATGTGTTTTTAGGCTGAAAAAATATCCATAAATGTATCAAAAATTTCAAAATTCTATAATTTTGAGGTGCAGAAATAATTTTTTAAACACTGGTTATTCTATTGTGATTCTAAATGTTCCCAAAATTTGAAGTCTTTACAAGTGATCGGTGACCTTCAAAATTTCAGAAAACTTATTTCTTGACAATTTTAGTTTATTATTTTTATGATGATACTTTTTATTGTATTATCATAGTTTCATCAACATAAACAAATAATAACACTATTTTTGTGAATTGAGACATGTACAGTCTAATGCAGTTAGAGAAAAAGAATGATTTTTTTAAATGAATTTTTGTGGTATTGTTGTAATAACATGTAAATTATATTTGGGATTATAAGAAACCACAGTAGGTAAAAAGACAAGTTTTGTTGTATTTCCATAGACAGCTTTCATTAGCCATTTAATTTTCATAAGTTTTTCATTTTTTTAAACCATATTTGTTCCTTTGTGTGTGCTAATTGTTATATAATAAAAAAATATTTGTTCGATATTTCACTTTTTTAGAAATTATTTTTCAATAACTTTCATTGGTTCAAATACTTATTTTCTAGAATAATGTTGTACCAAGTACATATAAGTCGTTATCAATATTATATAATGTTCTTGTCATCACAAATGATTAAAAAATCAATTTTCTTGGACATTTCAGGTAATTTACTTATGTAATGTTGAAAAATTAATTATTGTATGTACTATATAATATGATTTTTTGTGGCATTTGTATAACGACCTCAGGAGTGAGCATGACTCAGTGGGACAAGCGTTGAGTTGTCCGGGTTGACCACTTTTTGGGAAAGGATTTTTCATCTCACCTTGACATTCAGAGTGACTCCCAGCTCTACTCAGCCTGTTGTAAAATATGTACTGGATCTGTAAAATATGCATGATGCAACCAGTTGGAGTGAGATATTGGTCACATCTCCTCCTATAGTAACTGCAGACCTCTACCCACCGTGAACCCCTGGGGTACCTTCGAGGCTTTTTATGGGACACTTTGACTATTGACTATATAAAGTTAATTATTTAATGACCATGTCACTTTTTCTTGTAGTAAATATTGATATTGTTATAATACTTATAATCAGAAATTATTCATATTGATGGGAATTAAATGAGAAATTACAATGGTGAAGTTCTTTGTTTGGTATTTCATAAGTTTTGTTTTGTTCTGATTTTGATTGATACTAATGATGTATGGAGAGGCTATTCAAACTACATTTGCTAAGAAAAGTACATGAGATGTAACAAAATCTGTGAAAAATTTCATTGTAATTTTTGTCAAGGAAAAATATCGAGTTAACGCAATAGACGAGGTAATTTTGATCAGGAAATTGAACAAGAAGTTGTTAGAAATGCAAACATGACTCCAGGACCAATTGTTGTTAATACTGTGGGAATAACAGAAATGTTGAAGTCGAGATCATCGCTTCTAACAGTATTAGAATCCTTAACTTTTAATACAATTTCATTGTCTCTATCATCAATTGACAAATCCAATTTATGTTACCTGAAAGATGCCTTTTTAATCCTATATTTTCTGTGTGTAAATAATGTTTAATTTTTATTTCTAAAACAGGATTGAAAATGTACCTCTTGTTGCACGAATAAGGGGATTTAGGAAACATACTGATTAAAGGTCATTTTTCTAAAGAAGAATTTAATAATTGTAATATACTCATATTCTAGTGTTGTATCAGTTACAGACTTACAAATGTTTCAAGAAAGGTTGTCACTGGGATTTAGTAAAGAATTTCATATTAGACTAGTAGAATATGCCCTGTAAGAAAGATGAATTAAAGCTTTTACATGATACACATGGGAAAGTGTGATACATTTAAAAGAAATCATGGGCAAACACATGTGAAAATCATGTGGGCATGATATCACTCAAGCATAAGTGACTTTTCTCTTTAAAATGCGCTGTGGAAGTTCTGATTTACTGACATCTTCTTTGGTGTCCGAGATGAAAAACAAAATGCAGTATTCATTAAATCTGTATTAAACTGAGTTCCACAGTGCGCATTACTTAATAATTTTGGATATAAAGGACATTCTAAAATAAAAACAGAAAAAAAAACATTGTTTTAGTAAAGGTATTATAATTTCATGAGTCCCTGCACACAAAGGAAAATCAGGAAATGAAGAAGCTGATATGACCTGTGGCAAAAGCTGCAACCTCAATCGCTGAAATAGAGAATGGTATTTATGGAACTTTAAATGATGCTAAGTAACTATTCAAGTAAACAATTTTAAAACAATGGGATTTAGAATGGAAGTCAAAACTACGAAATTACATCTTGTGAGAAAAGCAACTACAGAATGTCCCTTTCCTAAATTCTCCTTGGAAAGAAGAGACCAAACTATTTTGATTAGGTTGCGGATAGGTCACTTCAACCTCAGTCACATCCACTTGATGAAAAAGACATTGTCCCCTTTGTTAAGGAACAGTGTCGACCCCACTCCTCGTCTTGCAGTACCCTGAACTCAGAAATCAAAGACATTCCTGAAATATACCAAGTAATATTTCTAATATTTTCAAAATGCCCAGAAGGTTCTACTACTTTTGAAATTGTCACAACTTGACAAACTAATTAAAAAATTGTTTTATTTTCTAGTTAATTAATGTTTCATTAAGTTGTTGTTTTTTGATTGTTTTACAATATGTATTGTGCTTTCGTGTTTGTTGTCACATGATCAACTTGAAAATATTTTCATGGTAAGATTTAATTATTTTCTCAATCTAGATGTTAGTTTTGGTAGCTAATTTTGATTCAAAATGAAGAAGAAAATAATAAAAACTAAAAAAACTCTCTTAAGGGTTGGGAACACTGTAAAATGTGTGTGGAGGGGGGGGGTGTAAAAATATAATGAATGGTAATATTTTATAGATAAATAGAAATATACCTATCTATATAGAAATGAAGGAACATTGTCATTCGGCTTGGGGTCATTTTTTGTCATCCAATCACCAAGTGAGCTAAGAAATTAAAAGGTTATGTGAAGAAGTTGCTAGGAAAGTCAATAGCTTTAGGATGATCAAAAGGATCCCAAGTCTGTAGCTATCATTGGAAATTCAAAAGAGTTAAAAAAGATGACTCTCAGATAAGCTTGAAAATTCACTTGGAACTATTTGGATTTTACCAGGGTTGACACGGTATAAATCATAGTTTAACTTTAAGTAAACCCAATTTTTTCACGTTATCACAGGTGCTTTTTTTTATTACTAGAACAAGAAAGACCTTAACTTCGGTTTCTTAACTCTACAAATTTAAATACATTTATCACACTTCTAAATAATACAACTTGGACACAGCACACAATAATACAACATGTAACCTCTACTGTAGATAATAAGAACAACATATTCTTCAATCTGTTATCCAAATAATGTTGACATATCTCAGCCATGTAAACAGCAGACTCAAAAACAACCATAAAGTAAAAATATTGGCAGAGTATAGTGGAAAAAATTAGTCAGAATGGAATCTGCTCGATACTTAGGAACGCTACGGACGACGTTATAGGACGTTACAATAGGAATCAAAATATTGCGTGAACAGAGAAGACTCCATGTGTCAACTGAACAACCATAGTGCACTCAAACATACAAACAATACCTAGGAATTCTTCGGTATGTAACAATTAAAGTCAAATAGGTGACAAATTACAAATACATAAAGAAAAACACAAAGATACAGAAAGCTTTGTAGAATAACGTTAAACAAACCACTTCACAAATCATCCTGAAACATATTTATAAATAAAATTTATTATTGCTATTATTATCTGGGGCATATCCTTTGGTCTTTTTTGTGTTTTCCAAATATTTGTCTGCATATTCATGCACAATATACATAGGTATAATTATTTACACATATATAGAACATAAAACCATATACACCCAAAATAAAATCCTTGGTATGCCCGTAATTATTGTTAGTATTATGACTCAGCATACATCATTGTAATGATCTATGTGGTTCAGTAAAATAATAATAAAAATAATTATTATTACTAACATAAGAAATGTTAAAAACAGAAATGCTAGAGTTTATGGTGTCCCTTACATATTAACATTGTTAAATAAACAAATTTAAAAAGATAAGGACTTTCTAGAGAATTTTCAATTGAGAATTATATGGCTCTTACTGCAAGAAAATTGTACAGGTTGTCAGCAGACTTTTTGGTCCTGATTTGTGATGGCACATATTAGGTTATCTAAAAAGTGCAAACAACACAATAAATGCTGCTCTTTGTGAACCTGTAAAATTCGTCATGAATATGTTCAGGAAGGAAAAATTGTTAGAGTATTAATTATAAGTAAATTACATTGATTTTATCCCATGGGTTATTAAATGAAATGCCATAGGCATCATTTTCACTGAGTGGTTTCTTTTAATTTGAAATATAACTTAGAGATTGTTTCAATAATTCCACCAAATGTGATTTTCTTAAATCATTCTTATTCTGTAGCTGCATTGGACTGGATATGTTTCAGTTCTCAATAATTGTGTTAATATTTGTCTATGTTGATGAAACGATGATACAATAAAAAGTAACTTCCTCAAAAATTGTCAAAAAATAAGTTTTTCGTAATTTTCAAGCTAGCCCACCAATTGTAGAGACTTGAAATTTTGGAAGCATTTCGAATAGCAATAGAAAATTGTGTGTTTAAAATATTAGCCCTGCACTTCGAAAATTCCAGGATATACAATAGATGTTTTATTTATTTTTTGGAAATTTTAAATACATTTATGGGGATTTTTTAGCCTAAAAACCACATGATAAACTCGGAAAACTTTTCTTGGTTAGATTAAAGGATTTTCTCAATCGAGATGCTAGTTTTGGTGACTAATTTTGGTTCAAAATTAATAATAAAATCCTTAAAAAAAACTATTTTTAAGGGTTGGAAACACTGTAAAACATGGGGGCGGGGTGTTACAAATGTACTGCATGGTAATATTTTATGGGTATCTGTATAGAAATGAAGGAACAATGTCATTCGCCTTGGGGGCACATTTGGGTACCTTATCCTGGGGTACCCTTTGTGACCCATGGTGATGTTATTTGGATTATGGTGTAAACCACTTAGTTAAAGGAATAGAAGTTTTTAATTACTTACATCTTGTATTGTATTTTATTAATCTAACTTTACGATGTTTTTCATGGACAATTTCTTTTGTTTTGACTGTAATTCAAGTCAGGTGCAACTGACATTCACAATTTTGTTATTACATAGTTATATGACAATAAATAATAACTATTAAGTAAACATTGACAATTAAAATAGGCATTCATAAATGTTTGATAATTTCTCTATCTTTTTGTAAATGTAAACAATGAGGGAGGTACATCATCTCCAATGTGTATTATTTATTTTTTTGTTAAAAATTACACTATTTTTGTTAATACTTCTTCTATGTTCACTAATTTTTTTCTTAAGACATCGCTTTGTCTGATCTATATAACATGCCAAACTCTTTCCACAATTTATCCTATTAACTACATTTTTTGTCTTGTAACAAAGTAATAACAAAGTTGTGAATGTTAATTGTGCCTGATAAAGACTCAAACAAGAGTCAGAACGTTAGAAATTGTGAAAAAATATGAAATTGTCAATGAAGGTTGTTAAGTTGAATTAATCAAATGTTTCAAGTTTCATTTGATGTCTTTGTTACTTCTTTCTACTACAACACCTATGACTTTAAATTTAGATATTTTATAAATTTAAATATGATTTTACTGGTATTTGCTCACTGGTGGACCAGTACATAGTCTCTTTCTTTACAAGGTAAGAAATGAATGTATTTTATTTTTTACTTTATCAAGACATTCACTCTTCGTGTTCTCTTAAACTACTGCTTTTGCGATTTGTTTTATTATTTCAGATTAAATAACTTCAGTGAGAGTACACTAAGTATGTTTAATGATTCACATTTTCATCATCTTTCATATTTCAGTCCATCCAAGATTGCTGATTGGTAATTCAAAAAATAAATTTTAATACTCATTCAGAAAAATAATTTTTTAAACCTTGGCTCTGGGTAATGATTTTTCGTCATACAAACATGATGCTGGCAGTTTCATTGTTATTTGATGAAATATCAGAACTTCAAATATTTGAAACTTTTCTTAATATTCTTCAAATATTAAATTAACTTATCAAATTAGTTATGAAAAAGTCTATAAACTCATTTATAAAAAATTTACTGGAAAGTATTTTTATAATGAATGAATCCAAGCGGAGCTCGGTCCCCTGGTATTGATGCTTAAACTTCAGAGTAGACTATAATACTGAATTTTGTTGTTGTTGTCCTTGAATTTATACATATTTAATCCCATTCATATTAATAATTATGTATATCTTCTTCTCATCCTTCTTCATGATTTACCATTCCCCTCTTCTTTTTAATACACAAAAATATATACTGCATATGTAATGTTACAGTTAAATTAATTAACCCTTTTTGTTTTTCAGATAGTTTCCTTAATTTTTATGGGATCAGAAGCTGCTATGTCTGTAGCTTTAAAGAGGAAATTGTGTGGTTATGTGTGTGATCACTCTCAATGTGAGTTAATTCCCTTTTTTAAAAATCTAATTGATCATGATTGTATGCATGCATGTATGATTTATATTTACTTTTTACTTTTTTGATTTTGCAGGTGAAAAAAAGTGTCCTGAAATTACTACTTTTCAAATACTTGCTATGAGTACGGCTGGTGTTTATTGTTTCATAAGTGCAGCAACCTCATTGGCATGTTTTGGGTTAATTTATGGAATATGCTTCGTAAGAGGGTTTTGTCTCTTTATTTTATTTTGTTTTGTTTATGTGTATCAAGACAGGATACTAAGTTTCATTATTGTTTTAAACTTCGGTTGTTGTGTGTGATCTAGATTGGTTCAGCAGAACTTTGATATTTAAAAATTCAGTCATTCTGAAGAAAGACTACCTCAGCTACTTCAAATGTGGTCTGATGTCACTGGTTGTCACTAGTTGGCGGACGATAGTCGAGATATTGTGCCTTGGTGTAGGAGAACGTTAGTGTTGTTTGTCCATATATCCAATATTCGTAAAATTCTGAACAAGTGGAACCGCTTTATATTGTTCAATGATGTGAAATTAATGATGAATAAGATAACTAATATTGTTGCAAAACATGTTATGTACTTAATGCATGTGTTGTCACAATTTGTCTAATATTAACCTCAAAGTTTTATATAAATCTGAATCTAAATTTTTTATCTATATTCTTCCTCTTCTTCTTCCTCTTCTTCTGTGTGTGTGGCTTTACGGCTCATTTTGACATCAAAGGTCATTAGAGCCCGAAAAACTTGTACGGGTAGGGAAAATGCAGTTATGCACTAGGGAGAGCCAACATGACTCTCCCTAGTGTATATATATATGCTCCCACTTTTATTTATGTTCAAATTAAGATGATTTGAACAGTCCTCTCAAGTATGTGTTTTATACTATCCTGCAGTTTCAAAATTTGTTTCATATAATATCATTTCAGAGATTATTTACAGCATCTGCAAATATGAGGTTTCAACAAGAATAAACTGGATTATTCAAAGTTTCGAATAGTATTTTGCAGAACATATTGTACTACCACTGTTATAATACTGTAAAAAATATAGATTCAGATTTATATAAAACTTTGTGCTTAATATTAGACAAATCATGACAACACATGCATCAAATACATCACATGTTTTGCAACAATATTAGTTATCTTATTCGTCATTAATTTTACGTCATTGAACAATATGAAACAATTCCTATCATTTTGAATTTTACAAGTAATGGATTTATGTACAAACAAATGCGAACATTCTTACACACTATTGTATCCTCCACCAACTAGTGACAAAGGAGCATTGGATCACATTTCCCATAGCTGAGGCAGTCTTTCTTTAGAATGACCAAAAATTGTATCAAAAGTGCTGTAGTAATCTACAACAATTTTGTTTTACAGATTTGAAAGGAAAATCTTTTTGTCAAAAGCTTGTTTCATGTTGGTCACCCTGAATGAATTCTTTTGTAACTTTTTGTGTATGTTTGTTTGTCTCAAATAACCGATTACTTCATGAATAAATTTTGTCTGAGGCTATCCCTCAGCCCTTTTTTGAATTATGTCATAAATAGTACTGCATATAGTCACTCTTATTTAGGTGACAAAATTGAGAAAAAAATTTAATTGAGTTAAGTCAAAAGTATTTCTGAAGGGAAATGCTTGTTAAAAATTCCACGTGAAATGGTTTGTCTGGGAAGCATAATCATAAGGATTTTAAAATGAAAAACGAACTTGTGCAGTTTAAGTACTTCCCTTGATATGACCAGATTCCCACAAACTTCAGACTTCTACATCGAATTCTCTTGCTGCTATATTTCTATGTATGAGCAAAATTTTGGGTTTGAAGTTAATGCCGAAGCTTTATTGATTGCCCAACTTTCGTCGTGTCAAAGAAGTTTCCTGTTTGTCGACAGGTTGTTTGTAGTTGTGAGAGATCTCCTGCCCAAACCTGCACCCATTGGTGCTCATCTGCCATTTTGCCAATGATTATGGTTCACATGCTGTCTTCTTCAGATATTGTCTGCCACCTGACAATGATTTACACTTGGATGAGTGCGGTAGGATATAGGGACTGACATCTTTATTTTTATGAAGATTTTTTATGACTTTGAGGACATCGTATTGCGTAATCTCAATACATCCTAGGTTAACTATTGAATTACTGTGGTTGAAGGAATCAGTGGTTCTAAATTATCAACAGTATAAACAGATTGAAAGTAATTGGCAAAAAGATCGGTAATATCTTAACCTGAGTTGTTGTTTTTTTTTATTGTGGGGCTTCAGGGCTTGTCAAGGTCTTTATAATAATAAATTTATTGTCAAAAAACAGTGCAAACTGTGTATGACCACGTGGAGGACAATAAACTAATTTACTCTCCGGAAGCAAGCAAGGGCCCATCCCATCAATTCCGATCAAGAGTCCTAATGCAGAGGCGAATTCAAATTTTTTTTGCATAAGTTCCTAGATAAGATAAAAAGTTAGCTGTGAGTTATAATACATATATAATGTCAATATGTTAGTAATTTAACGTAAATATGTTTGTAAATTTACATGTACAAGGTATTATCGAACTATAGATTATTCTGAGTATAGTGTTTAAAAATCATAAGAGTTGAAAAAACCCCCACTAAATTCACGATTATTGTTACAATAAACACGCCCCTAGACAAAGCCTAGAGAACCTGTACAAGAAATCCGCCTCTACCCGAAGGAGAAACGGAGAAAAACCCGGGCCAGGATGGGGCTACAGAATTTATGTACACAACCGTGCCAATTTCAGTACACACAAAACTAAATTAATATGAGCCATACACAATCATGCAAGAAAATAGTTTTTGAAATTGTTATAAGTTATTTAAAAAGTGCTACAGCAATGGCGTGATAAAGTACA
>NNCF01130960.1:0-10310 GCA_002313205.1 Laupala kohalensis | reverse complement strand
TTTGGAACCAAATATGTAAAGAATTATAGATGAGTAACTCACATGACATTCCTAAGCAACTCGGGGTGAGATCGGTTAATAATGGGTTCTAGCGATTCCACAGCCCATCGCATTTCGCAGTCACACAACCACATGTTGTCCTGAATGTCCACCACCTTGAGGCTGAAAGACCACCAGTTGAGAAGTTCTGGATCCAAATACTGTAGACCGTTACCACGTAGAACCAGCTGCAAGAAACATCAATGTCACCAATGTATTATTTGGAATATTCAGAAAATTTACTTTGAGAGGAACATGGGGTTTATACATTGCTTTTGATATCTAAATGTATCTTAGGAGTAGTACAACAAACAAAATAATAATTTTGTAAAAAGATGTAAAATTTCCTATCTATATTTGATTTGATTTTTCCGTACCTTGTACAGTTAAGAGAATGTAAATAAAGGCTAATGCTCGTTTATTAAATACTGAATACTGCACCTGTTTAAATTATACTTACTGCTGTTCAAGAAATCTATTATTTCGTTTACTTCGTCTTATATATTCGCATGGTGTGTGTTGTGAATATTCTATACCACTGTAAACAAATGGCTGGAGGAAATTATCATAGCTGTAGGAAATCAACCCTACAGGAAATCAACCAAGATATCGTTCTCTTCTTATTTTTTTACCCTCAGTTGTAATTTTATTTACAATACAAGATAAACCCATAGTTTTCCCTACTGTTTATTTTTATCATTTCAGAAAAAAATCATAATATTATTGGAAAGGTTGACTTTCAATAGACGAATTTCAATAATAACAAATTTTCTTTAATAAATTCACGGGAACAATTGTGGTGGGGGTTACTACTATTATAAATGTTTAATAAAAATACATTGTAGTGATAAAACGTGTTGCTATGTTTTATATCATAGTAATTTGTGAACACCAAGGAAGACCGAAAATAAGAATTGACTGGAATTTCTGAATATATTACAAGATATTGTGAATAGTCTATACAATATTAATAATAATAATAATATAATCTCCGTAGAAGCATAGGTCGTCTATGAGTCTTTTCGAATTTCTTCTATATCTAGATACAGCTCTCATGTCACTCCAGCTTCTTTTCACAACGTCCGCGAGAGCGCTTCTTCACAAACTGTTTCTCGGACTCCCGCTGTGTGTGCCCCGTATTCCAAGCTAGATTGTGTTAGAAAAGTTTCATCAAACACTACAAGAAAAAACAGTACGCGCAAATCAGTTGAGTTTTAAGAAAATTCTATCTTGTCACCCCCAGGAGTCGGAGATGATGGGCAAAAATGCATTCTGACATGGTATGGGGTTCCAACCAAGGAGAACTCCCAACTCTTTCGCTACAAGCTTTTTCTAAAGTCTGTTGCCGAAATAAAGGCTAACATTTCATGTTTATCACCAAACGAAAGAGCAACAGAAAAGCGAGAGTACACAAATGAGTAAGAATATCTAAATTCCCTCCAAAAATAAGAACTGCCATGTTGGGTTTTCCTTCAAATTATGTCAAGTAAACTGAAAATTTCAAATTGCCATAACACAGGACCAGTTGAAAACGAAATAGCAAATATGCACGTAAACTTAGAGTAAACTTCGTGTTCTATAACTTGTTTTGGGAAACGTTATCTGTAAAACGTGGGACATGTGTTAGAAAAGCAAATTTGACGAATGTGAGACGTACAATTGTTTTTCATAAATAAACGATTTTTGTGGGTGGATATATCGAAAAATAAAAGGAATATTAAAAAATGTATAGAAACAGTCTTGTAGAAATATTTATAAGCATTAATTTAACAAAGAGTGAAGTTTATCGTATGACCCACCTTTTCCGCGATATTATAGGATTAACGAAAGAATAGTACCGTTCTTCCCCCTTTCAATCCGTAAGCGGCACTGCTGGAACCGTGGTCATTTAGTATGTTCAGCTCCAAACTACATTCCTGAAGGAAAGATTCCACAGTCTTCTATGGCCCCTACACCCCCTACGTTGACTGAACTAACCAATCAGCTTGTGGAAACAGTTCCTGGCTCTATCCCCAGCCATGTTTCTCCAGCCATTTAAACGAATTCAAAAATCAACTTATAGCATATGATATTAATGTTAAGATGTTGCTCTACAAGTTTTGTCCCATGTAGTAAAGCGATTTGGACCATTGTTCGTAATAACAGGCACTTGTATGAAAATCAGAAACGTTGAATCCGCGTTTTTGAACCTTACATGCTTATTTATCTATAATCGGTAAGACATACAGAAAATATTCAGGAAGTAAATTGAAGAGAATTTTCAAACAAAGAGAATAAAACAAAATTTAGAGCTGTAGAATGATTCATAATGGAGACGCATCTTTAGAAACTACACCCCAAACTTCACACTTTCCGTCAAATATTTCCATGTTATGAAACTCTGATCGATGGGTAACTTTCATGATTTGATACTCATAGTATGTACAACAAATTGCAAAAGAGAAACCTTTGTTACGAATTTTTTCCGTGTCTGTCTCACTTTAAGTGAACTATTATGGTTTCGTGTTGCATCAAAAATAATTTTGTTAAAACTTTTTCAATAGAGCAAGGAGAAGAAAGTAAGGAGGAAGTGCGAAGTTATAGTTGCGTTAGAGGAGGATTATCGAAAGGGAAGAGTAAGATTTAAGGTAGAAATACTATGAGAAAAGAACAAAACTTGGGAAGAGTTTCTCGAGATAATTTTCGATAATGGAAAAAAGTTGCAGACATAATACAAAATTCACCGCAAAGCCGCAAGGACTCAGCTAGTATGTTACTGATGTGATGTATAGGATCATAGAGTGATATACAAATATTACATCAATTACAACAGCTGTGTTTATTGAAGTTGAGTCGATGCTATATCTACTGATGCGTTACAAATGTTGTTAAGAATATGAGCAATAGTCTTGCAGGTTCTGAAAACTAAGTTTCGGAAAAGACTGAATGAGACAGAATAAATAACACTCGACGGGCCGAAGGTAAACAAAGGAAATAAAATTGGTTGAAGAAAAATGACATAAGAATTATCAAAAGGTTGACAAATTCGATGGGACAAGTCAAGTAAAGGCAGATAAACTTATACATTCATTCCTAAAGTAATCTTCAAAGAGAGGAATAAAAATAGTTCAAACCTAACAAGAGAGTACTGGATTTTCTCATAGGTCATGGTAATTTTAACCAATATATACGAAAGATCGGGAAGAATGTAGAGACGGGTTGTTCGTGTGGCAGGGGTGAAGAAGTTGAAAACATTGTACTCTGAGATGTGATTTTTCTGGTGATGAGAGAGCTTTGATTTCTTTCAAAATATAGAAATTTTTTATAACAAAAACAAGGAAAAATTATTGGAAAACGAAGTTAAATTTTATTTCATTTCTAGATGACAAAAAGAATTGAAACAATGCGTGATGCCATGAAAATGGAATATGATGGGAGTGACGCATCTATGCATAAGAAAAGAGAGGAGTTGTTCATGTCACGTGATATATCATTTAAGTGTACTATTTTTCCAATTTCATGTAAATTGTTTGAACGAGAATATTACTTTCACTTCTGTCGATGTCGACTGGTATAACGCATCTTTCCAATCTTGTTTCTGATATGTGAGTATATAAAAGAATCAATTTGCATAATTGGTAAAACCACAGGCGTGAGAGGTTTCGATTTTTATTATTCAAAACAATTTATATGTTTAAACTTAATAATTGCTTTTGCTTCAATGTTTAATTGTCCTATGTCTGAATGCTTGGTTCAATTCTAAATACACAAATTGTTGAAGGATTTGTATTTGTATTCATTTAATCCTCTATTGGTTTTGTAGCCCAGATTCATCTGTTAGTTTGATGTGAATCTATCCATTGTTCTCTTTTGTTTAAGTTGGCCTTTATTCTACAGGTCTCTATCCTTGCCAATGATAGTGTGGTCGTTTGAGTTCATTCATGTTAAATTTCCCCTCGACCCTTTTTATTATGATTTTAAAATGTGTCTGGTGTTCATGGCCGACCGCTGAGTCAATTAACTAACCATTAGGTGTAAACCCCACAGGAGTTAAGAAAAGGAAATGAAAGTTCAATACAACGGTACCCTGCAATGACATTGTTGAAGGCAATGTGGTCTGAGATCAAGTAGAGGAAAAGAAAGTAGAGTAATATGTCACCAGTTATTTATTATTATTATTCATTTCTTAAGTGCCCCTATTTTAGAATTTTTATGATGACACGTTCTCTCCATTCACTTATAAAATGCTCTTCCTCCCAGTTAGTTAGAAATGGATGTGAAGATTATCTGTTTGGTATTATGGTACGATTTAAGAATTGGCAAATTGTTATCTACCTTGAAGTATTAAATACGGTTACTATTTCACCGCTATTTCGGCTTTCTGTGCTTCTTCAGACATATATTATAATGTACGACTTTGTATACTTCCTTATGCTTCTTTTAATGTATTTATCAAGAACTCGCTTGCTGAATCTGATTCTGTACTTACATTTTAATATCCGCTATATATTGCGCATCGTATTCTTAATATCTTGCCATTCTCTTGCCACAATTCTGAGCTCTAACCTTTATCAAAATTTTATGTAATGTACAGATACACTTCTTTGGTAGAGCTCACCACTTTCCTACTGTGTAACTTATATGAATTAGTATTATCTCATAGTAAAATGGTGGTTAGAAGTAATATCAACTCCTTTTCGATAAAGAATCTATCTCTGAATTATACAAATATGATCAATCTGGTTTTGCACGTTTGCCCCTGGAGATCTCCAAGTTTCCTTATGTCAATTCCTATATTGAAACACTATACCTCTTACATTTACTCCGTGATGGACACTCAAGCGAGAGAGGAAACTTCAACACTCTCTGACGCTGAAGAATCCAACCTCTTTAAGAGTCTGGATTCCCCAGGGTATGCCGGACAACTTGACAATAAGGCAGACAAGCTTAATTGGTTCAAACTGAAAACTAGGCAGTCTGGCGCACAACGTAAGAAGGCAATGAAACCCAAACTGGCTAAACATGGAGAAGCCTTCGACCCCAAGAAATGGAGGCCAAACAAATCCCGTAAGGCTAATGAGGTAGCGGAAACTCCTGAGAGCGGTGCCAAGCGCAGCCACTCTAAGGGATTCACGCCGCAAACCTCAGACACTGCGCAGGATTGTAAGCGGTACAAGAAAGGCACAGGAAAAACAGAGAATCCCCGTCCGGGAACCTCTACGAACCCTGAATCCTTTTGATACGCCGTTTCCTCCATAAAACTGGCGATTATACCTGAATCCTACCCAGAAATAAAATTAAAAGACGAACAAATTGACCTGATCCATGGGCGTTATGCTGCCTCTTGAGAACGAAAAATTACCCAAATTCGTCACCTCGTGCATGGAAAGAGGAGGGCTCATCCTTTCCTGTGATGATGATTCGACCAGGAAATGGGTGGAGGACATTGTGCCTACACTAAATCCTTGGGAGGACGCTAAGCTCAAGTTTGGGAGGAGAAAGGACTTCTTGAGGTTCACAAAGATAGTCCTCAGAACTCCAAAAGAACTTGCAAGGTGGACCTGAACAAAATCCTGACCGTGCTTGGCAAGCAACACGAAACCTTCAAAGTCACTGACTGGAAGGCAATCAGCACTAAGTGATAACCTCCGGGCTACACTCTTGTGTTCCTCATTGATGACACTGAGTTGACTGTAGTGAAGATAGCCAACTGCTGAGCATTTCTGGGTCTTGGGCCGGACAATATAGTCATCGTGGGGGCTAAAGACCATGCTAAAGGCCCTACAACACATTAACCTGCAACACATTAAGGCAAGCTGCCTACTGTAAATTTTTCCTCAATAGGGAGATTGATCTATCTCTCGTCCAAGAGCCTTGGCTACACAAGGACAGAGTTGCTGGGCAAGGTAAAACAAAGGGAGAATTAATGTACAACAGAGCCTTCACCAATACCGCTTATGGAATTCTGTTCCAGGGACATCACTACCGTGAAAATATTAAATTGCATCGAGGGGGTGAATGGAGGCCTAATCTTGAGCTCCTTATGTAAAGGAACTTCCGCCATCCAGGGACTTAGAACTCCCGGTAAACCAGCTGAAGGGTGACCAGCATCTACTGGTAGGTACTGATGCCAACGCCCACCATGATATGTGGGGAAACACGGACACCAGAGTCCCTATTCAAACTTTTATTAACTCATAATGTATTTATCCTAAACGTGGGTGAGGAAGCCAATTTTAGAAATATGGTGAGAGAGGAGGTCCTGGACATCACATTCATCACGGGCGATATCTGCAACCTTTTGGATAACTAACATGTCTCTTCTGAGCCTTCACTCTCTGACCACGGATATATCTGTTGTTCCATTAAAAATCGGGTAATAGATAAACAAGTGCTTTTCTGAGACCCCAGGAAGACTGATTGGAATGGGTACAAGGTCGAATTGGCGACAATGATTAAATCACTTAGAAGGGTAAGATCATACCTATACATCGATCTGGCAGCCCCTAATTTACAAGAGACAATCCTGGATTCTTACCATAGTAATTGCCCCCTTCGGTGGAGGTCGAGACAAGAACGTACACGTTGGTGGTCTCATAATTTTGAGGAGAAGTGGAGGAAAGTCAGGAAACTTTTCAAAAGATGTAAACGCTTTGGTAATTGAACTGATTATCGAGAAGCTCTCTCTGACTACAAAAGCGCAATTCGTAGGGCAAAGTGGATCTCATGGAAAGCCTTCTGTCAGGACATAAACAGGTAGGCAGAGTCAGTCAGACTTTACAAAGTCTTAGCCGATCACCGAATTCAATTCTTAGGGACCTTAGAAAAACCTACGGGAGGATTCACATCTTCAGCCTTGGAAACACTCGATTCCCTTTTCGAGATACATTTCCCAGGGTGTACAGTTAGTGACTTAACTAATGGCGGTAACGTCGATCCTGCAACTATCCGAGGGCATATGCGGAAGACTGGAAGACAGCCAGACGGATAGTCATCGTAACTAATATCAAGTGAGCATAAAAAAATTTGCTCCATACAAAGCTCCTGGGCGGGACGGAATTATTCCAGTATTCCTTCAAAAGGGACCAGATTCCCTACACTTAAAGCTCTGTGACATCTTCAGGGCCAGAATTGCCTATAGTTATATACCACAAACCTGGAGGATAAGTAGAGTTGTGTTTAAACGGAAACGTGGACGTGCTAGTTACACGAACGCGAAATTGTACAGGCCCATTAACCTCTCATCAAATCTGTTGAAAACTATGGATAGGATTATGGATCTTCATATTCGAGGGAGGGTACTGTCGAGCACTCCACTCCATCGATATCAGCATGCGTATCAACCAGGGTAATCCTGCGAATCTGCACTTCACCAACTGGTCAGTACGTTAGAGGATTCCTTGAGCGGAATGAAATAGCTCCGAGAGCATTTTTGGATATCGAGGGAGTTTTTGATAGTACCTCGTATAACTTAATGGTTACGACTTTTCGCAATCGAGAGGTTGAATTCACTATTTGCAAGTGGATTGATTTCATGTTGCGAAAAAGAAAACTTCAATATTGTCATCTCGAAAAGGGTAATCATTACCAGTCGGGGATGTCCTCAGGGTGGAGTTCCTTCACCAATCCTCTGAAGTCTCGTGGTTGACGGTCTTCTTCAGAGTTTATCTGAGAAAGGTCTCCACTGTCAAGGGTATGCTGACGACGTAGCCCTAGTGGTTTTGGGAAATTCCACAAAAGCTATCAGACCTGATGAATGAGGGTCTGTAAAGATCAACAACCGGTGCAAAAGGGAGGGGTTTTGAGTCAACCCGTAAAAAACTGTTGTAACCTCCTTCTCCAAAAAGAGAGTTCAAAGCGCTATCAACAACTTTTGGCTCAACGGTGAAAGTGTTACCCCATCCGAGAAAGTTGAATACCTGGGAATCACACTGGATTGTAAACTAACTTGTAACCATCATCTCAAAAATGTTATCCACAGAGCGCGGTCGTCATTTTTTTATCATCATACGCTATGTGGGGATAACTTGGGGTCTCAAACCACACATAACCCATTGGCTCTGTGCAGCGGTCATCCGACCACAAATTACCTATGGGGCAGTAATCTGGTGGCCTAAAGCACAACAGACAAATGCCGCAAGCAATCTATCAAATTTGCGAAGATTGGCCTGTGTCTGCATTACTGGGGCATTCTGTAGTGAACGTACTGCAACATTAAAAATCATATAAGGTTAGGCGCCTCTTAATATACACCTCAAAACTGAGGCAATGATGGCGACCTTTCGATTAGCTAGCACCGGCAATTGGAGGGGGAGCACAAGAATGGTGGGCACCTCTCATTACGGATGAAGTGCTTAAAGAATCAATTGTGGGCATCAGACCTGATCTCATGCCAACTGAATCCCTCCTACACAAACCGTTCTCAGTCGAACGTGGTTCCCCAACATACTGGAACTACAAGGACCATTACCCGGTGCGTACCGCAAACCAACTCGTGTTCTTCACAGATGGGTCATGCGTGGGAACAAGAACTGGATTTGAGGTGTTTAGTAAATCCCCTAGGACAGAAGTCTTCGGTAGCCTGGGGGAATACTGCATTATATTTCGGGCAGAAATACACGCCATCCTTATCTGTGCATTAAAGGGGTTTGAGAAGACATTCACTGCGAACTTCCCATAAAGCTCTGTAAATAGTTCTCTATTAAGATATTTATCGTTAGAATTAAATAATCATTATTTCCCACCTTGGCGATTAAGTCACTCAATAGTATAAAATACTTCTAGGAACTTTTTCCACTGTTTTTTTTCAAAAGATTATAGAATGTTTCATTTTAAGAAGTATAGGTCTCTAGAGTGGTTGGGTAACATACAATGATTGACATCGTCCTATATTTTGTCTATGATCTAGCTCTAAAACAGTTGGGTTTCAGCCCAGATGTGTGTCTCTTATTTTCTGGCTCAGCAGTATTCCCATTTCTCGTAAATTTTCTTGCCTCGTTTATTCTGTTTTTCTTATCCCTTTTAAAACAGTTTCATGAGAATGAAATATTTTCATGGCTAGAAAATGTTCAAATAGAGGAGGTAACTATGGGAAAATGGTTCCATTAAAGGTCGGACCTTTTTTGTTTTGTCTTGTTAAGAAGGCGGAAACAACACAAAGTTTTTCCAATATACGCATAATGTAAGATTTCAAGACACTGCGGGGTGACGAAAATAGCAATGAAAAGGAAAAAATATATTGAAGAACAAAGACAAATATGAGAAAATAATTCACCTCGTGTAGTGGTGGCAAAGAGTCATTGGCAGGTGGACTATCCCCACGAAAAGCGTCTTTGTCAATCGAACGCAATGACCGAGAATGCGCCAAATGCAGAACTCTTAGGTTGCTTAGTGGCTGGAAGGCTCCCCATCCAACACGGCTGAGATTGTGCATGTAGTTGAGCTCCAACACTTCCAACGTTGAGAGTTCTTTGGGAAATGCCCTGGTTAACATCAAGTTGTATACATTATTATTCCGTAAATTTTTACTCTTTTATAAATAATGCAATTGTTTGGTCAATATTCACACATTACATAAATATTATATATTTTATGCACAGTTAGTAGCACATAAGTAACACAGGTTCGTGATTCATTTAATGTAAATACGTACATTATGTATGTTGAAGTTGAATGGTTCCAAAAATAAATAGAACATTCCAAAGCTATTGTCGAATTAAAAAATAGTAATAAATGATAGCAAACAAGTTCCAACATTAAAAATCTCATAACTAACTACATTAATTCTACAACAAAAGTTTAGTAATAGAACTTCTTGAACAAAATCAGTTACACAGAGGTACGATACCCAACATAAGAACTAAAACTTTATCTATGTTTTTGTGAAGAGATGTTTTCAATTTTTGTAAGTATAATCATTGTAAATGAAAAGTATTCGTGGGTTTATTTTTTGTTCATATTTTAAGGAAAATTGATGATAGAAAAAACTTTTCAAATCTAAATGTTAATAAGATAATAATATGTACAAAACAGATTACTCACCCTCTCTCTAGGTATCTGATGGGATTCGAGCTGAGACGCAGTTCCTTCAACTCGTGCAGGTGCTCTAATACCTCAGGCACGCGGGTAAAGGCGTTGCCCGACAGATTCAAACTGTGTAAGTGTATTGGAGAATGTAACATGTTATCGGGCAGTTCTGTCAAGTACGTATACGCCAAGTCCAATACCTAATAAATGAATAATACAGTGTAAGAGATCGTAGGAGGGGTGGTGTGTGCGAATACACAAGACTA
>NNCF01130958.1:2439-26960 GCA_002313205.1 Laupala kohalensis | reverse complement strand
CACAACTGAGAGAACAACACGCGCGTCCAATAATGGTAAAATTTGTTCGGACAATGTCGCTATATTCCGCCTACTATCATTACTGCAACTTTGTAATCGACATGGATCTTATATACATAAACACTTATGTGTATGCGATCCATGGTAATCGAACTAAAATGTTCTTAGTATCTATTTTCAATTTTTTTACTCTCAAAATGTTTGTTTCATGTTTATGTTTTATAATTTATTTTTATATATTATACTTTATATTCATAACTAAAGTGGGTCACTTGAAATTATCAAATGGGTCACTCGGTGACCCTCGGGTCATAGGTTGCCGACTCCTGCAATATAGTATTGAAATTGGGAACATTGTAGAATGTATTTCATAGTGCACAACTTACGCTTCTCCGTGCGTTTAATTTTTTCAAAATTACAAAATACTAAGATCTTGTTTCATAGCTTAACTATACGTTTCATTTTTATAAAAATTATTTAACAGTACGCTCGTGTTGTTTGAATAATTGTAATTTATTTAACAAAACGATTTAACAATACGAGCAGTTATCGTATAATACTACACTAGAAATGACTCACGTAAATATTCTAGGGATATGTGTATTTATTCATAAAATACATTAATTCTTAATGTTTTACTTAGAAAATAATGGTATATATATGGTATAAACTATGGGAGTTACAAATCTATTCTTATTACAGTCAATAATCTGGAATGTCTCCGGTAAAGGTATAGAAAAAAGCAGTCAATAAAATTATTTTAAATTTCAAAGGATGCTTCTTAAGCATTATTGCAACTAAAATGCAAAGTATGATTAATTTTGATACAAGAGCAGGAAAACAATTAAAATTGACTGTTAATCAGTAGATGTGAATCTTCACTCGCATGAGAGTTAATTATGAAGCTTACTAATGAGTCCGCTAGAGTTCAATTGGGTTACGTGAAGCGGATAATCAACTGATCGTATAAACTACGTGACTGAATCGTAGATGCAAGATGTAAAAAGACTGTGGAGACCATTGTTTGAAGTACATAACCTAAAAGTGACATGAAAACCAAAGAATTCAGAGGACTTAATTATTAGCTTTCTGTGTTATTAAATTTTCTATTTTCCTTATGCCTGGATTTTAATATAATTCGTAATTACGTACACATACGCATACAATACCTAAAACTGTATTTTTGAAGGTTTTCTTCGTTGTATTTAATTTTTGAATTAAACAAAAATGAAAATTTAATAGAACGAAAGTAGAGAAATATGGAAAGTAACATACGAATTTAGAATATTACATAAGGACCCCGGGCAACACCGTGAAGAGGAGCTAAAATATTCCTTTTGACGTTTTTTATCCCAGAATGTGCAGTAATCATTATTTTCAAATCTCTGGCAAATCCGAGTAGTTCTGCTAAATTTTTATGGATCATATATGCATATCATGATATAAAGAACATTAATTTTTAAAAGTATATTTCGAAAATAATAGTGTACATCCAACATGTCAATTACCTCCATATTGCGAGCAATAATTGAAAATAAAGAAAGTGAGTGTGTCATAAGGAAACATCCTGCACTGAAAATTGGGGAAACATACACGAATTGTCCAATCCCCAAAGAAGAAACAATATATCCTAACCAATCGGAACGCGAGGCAACACACTCGAAAATCGTGACAATCCTGTCGGGTGGCCAGGCGGCCAATTCGCCGAGTGGGGCGACATATTGGTGGAGCAGTCTCCAACGTGTGCGCCAACCACTGCAATCGCCTGCGATATTGAAAATCTGCCGCAGAGCTGCAACCAAGCGGTACAATACGCCGCTGGCTGCACAGTGGTACGAACACATTGTATTGAAGATGACAAAAAGGTCTTTGAGAGAAAAAAAAACTGATCTAAATATACATAAACATAAATGTAATTTTTACAGTCACTCTGGAAAATAGGCTGTGCACCACGATTGTTACTTTGTTATGCACGATACCGTGAATTAGTATACTGCAATTATTAATGTATTTGTGACACATCTATTAGTTTACGGGAAAAGAAACTCCAGTTACTTTATTTTATTGGTGAACGAGGGAAATTTAGAATTCTAATTAACTTTACCACCAACTTTACGGAATACCCTATGAAACCACAAAAAATACGGAATAACACTATCACTAGATTTAAGGTAGGGTATGTGAGCAAAATTCACCTCATCGTCTTCGGATGATATTGTCAGAAGAGGGAATCTTTCTTTTTATGTCAAAAAAGATTATAGTGCCAAGAATAAGACCACGCGACAAGGCTAGGGAGGCTGGTTCCCATTCTCGTGGACTTGGCGAATCTCCCTCTACTCTCCACATATTTGAAATATCTCGTTAATTGTTCTAGTTTGGCCTTGATTTTACGCTCCATAAATTAATTACGAATAGTACTAAAATATTGACTTAGTTTAACTAATGGATATGGATTTCATTCGATATGCATACATTTTCCCTGAGCTTTGGCAGAGTATGTTCAGATATTAAATGTTCTATATTATTATTATTATGGTGGAAAAATTTCTTGAACTGCTGCCTCGCCGTGGAATTGGAGGTCTCTTGGTGGGGTCAAACCCTGAATATTGTTAGAGATACTTCTTCAAAGTATGACGGATTTAATCTCTTTCATTTTCATGCTCTGAGTTATCGACTGGGTTTTCATTAACTTTGTGGAGTGTATCGTTTGGATGCGATTGTGGACATGGATCACGTTTAGTTTCTGGTTCAGTGGAGCAATTCACAATAGCTACAGATTCAAAAGGTTTTCATTTGCAAAATCTCATCTCGATGCTTCAGTCGCGTTATCAACTCATCTGATTTTAATTGACTGAAAATTGCTTTGGGGATAAGGTTGTTGGTAACTATTGCTTATCTTTGGTAAGCTATTATTTTTTCTGTCGCTCTGTGTGCCGCTAGTGGTAGGATATTTTTCAACGAATAAACGGTGTAGTTCTTGTCTGTGTCCAGTTAGGTTTGTCTCTAATTCTGTGATTATGTAATACGTACGCATGATAAAAGTATTAATTTCTTTGGTCCATTTCATGCGGGTACGTTGACGGCCTGCTCGGGTGGTCCCGGATGGATTTCTCCTCTGGGAAACACTTTCTGCAGTAGCAGTTCCCGTAATTGTTTGACCGCAATCAGTTTCGGCTGTGTCAGTTTCGGGTTTCCCGATGCTTGCCCATCTGTTCAGCAGAGCACCACTACCGTCTCGCATTGTCATGGCCAGCGCTAGCTCCAACCACGCCCTGGCGCTCCCCAGGCAGCGACACGTTTTCCGAGGACTTCTCAAATGCATCACCATAAAATGGGCTTGGTTGTTTGTCGGTGTTTTCCTTCACCTAGGAAGGTTGGCTTTGTACATTAAGAGCCCTTCCTACTCTCAATGAGGTTTACAATGGAGGGTTACGGGAGGGAAAACACTTCAGATAGGTGACGGGAACCCCTGGCCTACTCGGTTCACCCAATGACTTCCGTGGGGGGAGGAGGAGGGGGAGGGAGAAAGTGTGAATAGATGGACACATTATTGGGGAAAGGGACAGCGGGCAGCTGCTCCGATTGGTCGTCTCTTACGACTGGGGGAGATTCCACTGTGCTATTCTTCAGATGGTTCCGGACACTACACGGGTTTTAATATTATTATTATTATTATTATTAATTCTGGTTTATTAAATGTATTTAGTGAGGCATTAATTTGTAACAATTTTATTCATTGGAAAATAAATATTTACTTAAAAATTCGATATTATTCAAATTCTTAACAAACAATCAATAAACGTAGTACAAAAAGTCCAGTCGTTGATAGAAGTGATTTGAAATATCTGTAACAATACAAGAAAACAAAATTGTACGTTTCTTTATATTATCGAAATTTACCGCTTAGCTCTTGTCATCTTAACATTAACGCTGTAGTGAAAGGAATACCTGAGGAATTTTACAATGAAAGCATTTAAAGAAATCGTATTTGAAAAAGTAATAGATTTTAATGCAACATTTGTATTTCTAAAAGAATGTTGAAATAGTACCGCAGTACATTGTATTAAAAGAAACAGGTTTACGCTTTTTTGTTTCAGTTGGTTCAGGTCACTTTATGACATGTTTGAATTGAAAAAGCGTGATTGGCTTATTTGTCATCGTACTGTTATATAGCTGCTCATTTAATATTCAAGTTTACTCCGTTATCAAAATACAAAAGTAATCTACCATCAATCATCAGATTTCTACGATTTCATTAAAGGTACACAATATGTATGGAAGGAGTGTATATGATTGAGTATTGCAGGTGGGATTTCCCATATCAGTCAAAGGTCAAACTATTCCACATCAGGCCCCGAAGGGTCCATTTCAACACTTCAACTGCCAAATCTTATGTAGGGCATTGACAATAAAAACAAAATGTAAATTCGTGAAAATCTCTGTTATTGCCACTTGTAGTGCCTAGAATTGTCCATAATAATAATTTTCTCAAAATTGTACGATGGATAAATACAAAAAAAAGTTCATATAATAATAATAAATATATGGGTGTCCGAGCTTCGCTCGGATGGCTCACAAAATGGTCATATGATTTTCAATCAATCGTAAATTTTTTAAAAATATAGTACCGATGTATGACCACGCATATCATAATCTTCAGAAAATGAATTTAAAAATATTTTTCGTAAAGGGTTTCAACCCATGGTTTACTTACTCAGTTACATTGCTGTGTAACCATTAATATAACGAATGATATTTCCATACGTAACTATTTTGCTAATTTGGTGACAGCGCGGTTTACGTTGCCCATATATGATTTTGTGTGTGTGTCCGGGTTTAAGGAGTGATTCCCAATTTTACGCAAATGACACATTGTATTTACCCGGTAGAACACATACAGAGAGTGGTCAAATACACTAGAACAATATTTTAACATTCCACGTCTTTGATTCCCGTAGTATCCGTTCAGATTTGGCAACGATGAACTCGTGATTCGACTTGTTAATGTCTCGTTTGTGTTAACTTAAGTGGCGAAGTGTTATGTTAGGAAAATAAATAAAATGGAAAATAATTAAAGAGGTTTTATTGAAAGGGAAAGATGGTGCCTGAAAGGGTAAAAGGGTTACGGAGGAAGAAAGTTGAAGAGACGGGAAAAAATATACTAACTATATTTAGTAGCAATAGTTGCTTAGATAGGCCTAACCTCCAAAAAATGAAAAATATGAAATCGAGAATTAGTACACAGGAAGTAAAAGAAATATGAAAAAATATAATTAGGTGTTGATGGTGCATTCAATTTTTACTTCCCTTGAAATAAATATAATGTTCAGAAAATATTTCATTGAAGGTGCCAAAGCGGCTCTCGGCAACTTATGTTATCATTAGTTACCTACAATAAAAGTTTTAAAAAATACAACAAAATTAGGAAAATAATAAACATTAAAAATAATAAAAGTAAAAATACATGAAAAATATGTGGAGCTAAGAATGTAAATATATACTGATGTTTCTTATCATAACTAACAATTATTTGGCTCTGACTTTTACCTTTATTTCAAGTAAAATACGAAAATTTCCGTAAACAATGAAATTACAAATAAAATCCACGGAATGTGTAGGGCAAATGTTAAAATTTGTAGTAAATGAGAATTTTTGTTAAAGATACATATGAGAAATAATCATATGAAAATGGTATTAAATTGAAATGTACTTACTTAAATTGAAATAGTTTGCTCTTATCATTATTTAAAAAGAAATATATAAGTATTAAGAAACATCATCAAATTCTTAGTATCAATCCTTCTCTGTCAGTTATAGTGGATGTATGTCTCGTTTGGAAGTCGTTATATTGCGGTTTTTATGCTCCTTTTGTATTCAAACTAATCCATCTCATGAACTTGTATACGAGCAACAATGCCACATCCGACAAGAACGAATGTAATTACACTGTAATCTCTAAAGTTTGGTGCCATGGAAATTTGTATTTTTTCGACTTAAATTTCTCAATGTTTCACTTAATAACCCACCTCAGTCCATGTTTTCGACAGTTATTCTTAATTCAAACCTTTTATATAACTAAAGTTCATTTTACTCAGTTCTCACTGTTAATTGCTTCGCTATATCAAAAATTATTCAGGAGGTCATCTTATCTTCATAAGAAGCCAAGTCAATTGAATCGAAAAACAATAATTGATTTTGCTCGCTTCAAAAGCCATTAATCACTCTAAAAATTCGTAACAATATTTAGGAGATCAAAATGAACAAGTGTGACGAATTTCACAGAATTCTCACCGTTAATTCTTCTACCGATAGAACCTCCTTAAACAGCAAACTTAGCCGTTTTATTCGCATTTCAGTTATTCAGCAGCTATTTATGTATAGTAAAAAAGAGGATGAATATATTAATAGACTTATATCATCGACAAAAATGAATAAAAAATTTGCGCATCGCCGGGAATTCGAAGCCCCGACCTACCGAATAAGAAGCATGCACGATACCGTCAGACTACCGAACTCACTTATTGAACTAAAATATTTTTATTAACAAAGCAAGTGTTACACACACGTTAAAATTAACTAAGCTACTATTAGTAACATTAGAATCTACAGCTAATTTATAAGTGGGTAATACCTTTGCTTATAAAGCTCTCTCACGTCTAGCATAACGACGTCTCCTTTCTTTTAAGCGTTGTTCCCTTCGTTTATCGTTTTCGTGGTCTCGTGTTTCGATTGCATGCAGTCGTAAATTTTTCAAACGCTGACTTCTTTGTTGTGTATTTATTTCAGCTTTTGCTGAATTGCTATTCGTTTATAATTTGCCGACAAATTCAAATATGCCCAATATCAGTGATGTATGGAGTAGGGGCATGAGAAGGTATAAAATACGCACGTTTTTTGTTTGTCAAATGCTGCAGTGCTGCCGTCGGTGGCACCCATATATACTGTACATATATACTTTTGGTATGCGGGTTTCCGAAAAGAAAAAACCGAATTTTCTCCAAATGAGTACTTAGCCCATTGGATTTCTGGGTTAAAAGTCTCCTTATGTACCAAATTTGGTTAAAATTCTTAGAGTCGTTTCTGAGATATTCATCCGCATATATACAACAATTGCTCGTTATTAGATGATGATGATAAAAAACCAGTTCATTTTTGTAAACAAAACACGAAAATGATGTACTGGAAAATGTTAGAAAACATCACAGGTCACCTTTTAAAAGTAATCTGAAATAACCGGAGTCATACATACAGCGATGAAGTGATAACTAAAAACGTGTACCACTGTCAAAGTAAGGAGAATGTTCGTAACACTTTAATTAATTGTAATTAAAACATTGTGCCGGGTAGTTAAATTTGAACTGTATCGTTGAACTGCATTTGAACGATTTGTTGTGATGAAACGTTTATTTCTTTAGAGATCTCTTTATATTAAAGGGGTTGCTGATTGATTAGCCTGTAATATTACTCATTAAAAAGTTTCTAACTTTCATTTCGAATTAATCAGAATAGTATCTTCCTCTAGTGTCGTGGGAGACAAGGACAATATCACAAGGACGATGGATATTTGATCCATCTATTAAGATAATGAAAAAGAAGATTTTGGTTACACACAGAAAATATGTTCATTTAACATCAATTTTTAACGACAATAAGTTGTTCCACTTTCTTAATGCATACGCAGAATAACTTATTTTTGATGACAAATTTGTTTAACGGTGTATACTGCATGTCTTTGTTATAGAATACTGCTTTAAATTAATTATACCGGTATAGGTAGTTTTCCCATATTGAAGATTTACACTATATATTTATGTGTACTGTAACTTAATTATACAGAGTTACTTGGTTGTAAGTTCGAACCAAAACATGAACTAAAAAAATATTCAAGTCTTCTGGCTACGTGATTGAATAGAAAGGTTGTTAAGCACACAAGGTTTTGTGGCTTCAAACAAATTAACACATGACATACATGACTACGTCTTATAGACGTACGCGTTGCCAACTGACGCTAATCTTGAGGTGATGGGTCTTGAATTTTGTAGTGGTTAGTTGTACCTATTTGGAGCGTTCTTAAATGATTTTAGAAGTGGTGTCTCATCAGTCTCTGTAAATAAGACGTGGTTAAAAATTAGTGCTTCTACATCACCCTGCCTTCTTGGCGCTAATGTGGCGTCGCCTTAATGACGCTCCTCTGCACGACAGCGATGATGTGATAGTGACGAGTTATGAAGCTGAGTTTTAAACGATTCCGGCAGCCTCACACTGAATCCCCACTGGGTTTCAGTTTCCCTTGAAGCATTTCTCTTTGCCACAGTGTATACTTTGTGGTCGAGGCCGATTCTTCGCTCCCTTGGATCAATCAGGTTTCACCCAAAGACGAGTTTAATGTCTCGGAGACCTTACCAACTTCGTCTGAAACAATTATACAACCCCTCTTTCTTCCAATGCTTCGTCTAATTTTATTTTTGGATTCCAGTGGTGATGACAATTTTTGAATGGGTTGTTCCGATACTCAACTAAGAAATCACATTTTATTAGGAATAAATAAATTTATTATCAAAGAAGCAGTTAAACTACGCATCACTTCCGATCAAGGTATAAGGCAGAGGCGAATTTAGCATTTCAGCTNTGTTATTATAATAACAGAATACCAGTAAATTTGTATTTAATAGAACAAAAAAGTTATTTCACAAGTATGTATTATTATAAACTATAGAATGTTCGGAAAAATATTGTTTGAAATAGTAACGATTAAAGTAAAACTAAATTCGATATTTATTATTATTTCAATTGACGACGTCCCTAGGAAAGAGCGTGTATAAAAACGCCTCCTCTACCCGAAGAAAAAACCGGAGAAAAAACCTGGTCAGGATAGGTACTCTTTCCATGTACTTTCTGCCCTTATGTATTGAACCCAATGAAATAACTAAAAAAATTCCCGACTGAATCACTTTCACTTGCTTTCCTAACGCAGTGGAGAATCCGCTTGGAAATGTCAGTTGCGGTGACGTCCACTAACTCATCACCGTTCCGCGCGGATCGCCTGCTCAGCGGTACATGCAGGCAACTCAATGCGCACGCGCGTTCTGCGGTCTCTCATCCCGAGCCATTCCGGCTTGAGGCGACGCGGCGCGACGTGCCCACCGCGCGACGCATAACGCTCCAGAACGTGACGCGGAATGGACAGAGCGAGTTTCAATACGCGTAATGGAGAGAGGAAATGTGATTGACGCTTAGTGTGAAAGTGATATAAGAGCGCGTCATCATCACATCATCGACGCAGTATTCAGGTTTTCACACCCGCAACATTGCGGTTTTCATTCAGATTCCGTTTGTTGAAAGGGATAATATGGCTTAATATGTTTCAATACTACATTACCTGTGCTAGAATTTCCGATGATTTATATTGACTACTTCCTAGCGTGGCCTGGAATTTGAAAAGAAACTTACAACAATCATTACTGGCCATTAAATTTTAAACAATTTTTTAATTTTTTTCCATTGATAAACAAACTTACAGAAATTATTCTTCCGGTCTATTATGTAGACAAGTTTTTATTAAATATCACGATGTTTCAGCACTTGATTATTGTCATCGAGGTGAATATGGAGTATAAATATGTGTTAAAGATTAAATTAAGTTGGGTTGTCTCGCCAACCATTTATTTATTCATAGAGTCGACTTTCGACCGCATGGCGGTCATCTTCAGTATTCTAAAACGAAAATTAATATATACACATAGAGATAAACTACAAAAAAATGAACACAATAACATAAAAGGGACACAAGGGAGAAAATTGACCGTATTAACCTTCCTCTGAACAATGAAAAGAGGCAAATGCGCCCGGCAGTTGCTTAAAGGTCCCTTAAGTAGGCAAATGACCTCTGATGGGTGTGGTGCGGGGTTGAGGGGTGGCGGAGGAAGAATTCTAGGAAGAGTGGTAAAGAGCAAGACGGAGCAATGGCGAAATTTGAAAATTTGTTTGTTCGTTAAGAATGAAATTGTACTCATTTCTTCCGTGTACCCCACATGTGGAGAAGATATGTGACAACTTTTGGTCAGGCGAAAATGGCGAGCCGGGAATCACCCGGGGTGACCGTGCTTTGATCGCAGGGGTGTTAACCACTATACCATCCGTTCGCCTTCCACAACTGTACACCATTTTCACCCAGATCTAAATGTTCAAACAATGTTCTTTCTTCAGTCTTTTTACATTTTGCATCTACGATTCAGTTACGTAGCTTATACGTTCAGTTCATTATCCGCTTCATGTAACCCAATTGAACTCAAGGGGACTCATTAGCAAGCTTTATAGTTAACTTTCATGCGAGTGAAGAGTCACGTCTACTGATTAAAGCCGATATCTGTTGTTTTTTTCTCTTGTTATTCATCAATATTAATCATACTTCGCATTTTATTGCAATAACCGTTATGAAGTGTCCCTTGAAATTTCAGGTAATGTCATTGGTTACTTTTTTCTATTTCCATGCAACACGCATAGAAAATAATTCACTTTTATTAGTATAGATAGTCCTAAGGTATTTGTTCAATAAAGATATACTGAACAGATATTCTTTGAACGAAAACAAAATATGAAAGCAATTTTTAAATTAAAAAGGGAATCAGGTTTAATTTACTGTTTATAATAGCGCCATTCAAATAATATTTAATATAATTTTTTAATTTTTCTCAGTGTTTTCAAATACTACAAAAATCTTGGAATATAGTTCATTAAATATTAGCAGCAGCATTTTTGTAGTATATTAAAAATACTTATATATCATACGTGTACGATTCACATATATTGTCATTTTTTCTTGACACAACGTTTTGAATTGAACTGTCTAAATACGTTCGTGTGGTATTTCGTACTATTATAGATTTTAAGAAAAGGACGTAAACGAGGAAATTGAAAAAAAAAAAAAAGTTTCTGTTTTGTAGTGTAACAATTTGTCGAGAACAAATAAAAGAAGCAGTGAAAACGTACTTTTGTAATATGTCGAAATATAACACAATCATTTCTTGATCTTTCTTTTTTATGTTGAGAAGCGTTTCAATATACTCATGCAGAATAGAGAAAGGAGTCCGAACTCTCTCTGAAATATGTCCACCTAACCCATTGCAAATGAGGAGGGAGCTCGCGTGCGTAAGTTGGCTCTGTGAAGACTTCATGATCTTTCTAGTCTCCTTGCCACGATTTTCAAGTAGCCAACTTACGATCAAGAGCGCTGCGATTGGCTAAAAGTGGAGCTATTCGAATGTTACAATTTGGGCTCCAAACTCTCAATGTACAAGAATACGGAGTTCGGACTCCTTTCTCTAGATTCCATGAATATCCTTCACCAAGTTTGACATATGATTAATGTGTTGGGTAGGGGAAGATGTAGTATCGACTCCAATGGATAGAATCTCCCTCGCTCACCAACATAAATAACGGTTTTGGAATGCANATTTCTTACGTAAACCTGTTCTGAGGTTGAAGACGTGACGCCAAACGACCGACTGCGTATTGTTCGTCCGGTGTGGACAGTTTCTTCACGTATGCAGCGCGGGCGTAGCTTCGATGCTGGGCTGCGGTGGTCCGCGGAATCTTGTGTCCTTCTGCGTGACTGTGCGGTTGACGTGGAGCTTGGCCGTGGTGCCGTCTCTCGTCCTCAGTTCTCAAGGCCGGAGCTGCGAGGAAGGATCTCCTGGGCGTCTGGTAGCAGAGCGTGGTTGAGGAAGGATTTCCTCAGCGTCCGGAAGGAGACCGTGGTTGAAGTCAGCGTTTTGTGGTTTCTTGAGAATTGCCTGGATGTGCGTCCCGAATCGTGGGAATGCGTGTTGTCAGGATTCAATCGCCAGAATATATATGGATTCAGCTTGGGAATCGTTGCAGGCTGGATTTCACTTATAAGCGTCTCAGTGCGAGTACCTCGATGTGAATTATCTCGGAGCAGAATATTGCGTGCAGTTCAGCGAGACTTAGTAGTCGGATATATATATTTTTGTTGCCAAGTACTGGATTTATACAAGAAGATATTTGAGCATCTAGGCCATATCAAACGTGATACGCCCTTCAAGGGACAGGTCTTGCGGACGCCGTCATGGGATTTTTGTTTGCTTACGGCGTCCGCCTATTTTGTATACAGTATCTTGCATAGAATCTGTAATGCATTTATTTATGATTCTTTGCGTGACGTTTGTTGGTCTTGGAACCTGTTGGCCTTGGAATGTCTCTATGAAATGTATGAGTTGAGGTTCTCGTGTGCAGGAGGCTGTGTTCAGTAAATAAACACACGATGGTGAATGCTTTATTATTCGTGTAGGGTACGAATACGTCCATTTGTGGTGCATAGGAACAGTATAGAAACGGTGTCCCTGTATCATCAACTACTTTTGTGCGTGCGAGCTGGTTGATGGGGCGTGGGCATTATGGGGAGCGTGTGTATGACGTGCATCGTATGATATGTGGGAAGGGTACGTTCCCACAAATGTTTAGTTTGTTTAGTAATAATATTATGTATCCATATTTGTCCATAACACTTTGTACCATAACATAGTACCAAAACATAGCATGGACATAACATCAGATATTAAATTTTTCTGTCGTTTTTATTTAGTTTTGCCACGAGGGAGCGCAGGTTCGCTGACAATTCCCGAAAATCCCTTTACGGATTTGGCTTTCCACCCACTCCCTGTCTGGAAACCACAAGGGAAAGTTGATTGGGGACTGAGGGATTCTGGAGGGGTCACCACATGTGGTCTGTGGTTCACTAAGTAAGATACTGCAACGAAATTCGCTTTGGTTCAACTGATGGAGCAACCGAAGTACGACTGCCAGTCTACGAATCATGAGAATGAGTATATAGAGCACGTCAGAGCGTAATAATAATAATATTATAATAATATAATAAGAATTATTTTTTAAATCTGAAAGATAATTCTTAGAAGGAGCAACCGAAACACGAGTTCCTGTCTAGGGATGAGAAAAATGCGCATTCTCCCTATCCGTAGACTTTATAAGGGGAATTGAGATGGTGATGTAGGTGTTCAAAGTCGAACGACAAATCATAACAGAGGTTCAAAGTTCTGCCTGGTAAGAGCGATGCAGGTATCACACTGACGTTGCGAGGATTCTCGAGACTACAGGTAGAATGTACTCACCAATATATGCGACATCGGTGCGAGACCAGAATCGTTGTTAGTGTTCTTACTCTACCTATGTATCATTTTATCTCATTCGGGAGACACTTCTGGGCATGTAAACCTTGATGATTTTTGTTCCTATTATTACCACTATCATTACTCCATTTTTTAAAAGTTAAATCGTGGCCCAGCCCATACATTGACTCGGGCCGTGGAACCCTACGTTTACATATTAATGAATAGTTTAACTTATCTATATTATCATTTTGAAAAGACGTTTTAATTGGAATGGAAAATGTAAGCGTCCCCAGCGTCTGTCGCATCAACAGTGCATTCGGACAGTCCACCATCTGCGCGGAGGACCGTTCCACCGCAGGCGTGTTGTGGATATGATGGGTGCTTCGTCAGATGCACGCGCTAACCACCAGTCGTCACGCGTTCCCAATAATCGTGTCATTCCACTATAATTAAATATATTTCTGACTACGCGATTTAATTAATGTATAAGCTATACTTTATCGTCAATTGTTTTGGAAACTACCGTTATTTTATATTTCTATATTTTTTACATTGCGAGTCAATTCTCAGTTGCACATGGGATAGTATGTGATTGGTGATACAAATAATATATTGCTTCTAAATTGTAATAATAGTATATCATAAGAAATATTATCTTTACAAATCTCCAGGAAAATATTTGTATTGAACTGTTTTTCTTTGTATCTCGGAGAATGTTGTGTCGTGTTCTCCAGAAATAGTCTTGAAATATTTTTCCCCGGTCATGAAATAACTTCTCTGTATTATGAAGTAACTTGTTTTAAGAATATTAAATCCTACATTGCCTTTGGGTCCTTGATCGGAATTTGTGAGAAAATCTCTTGTTTTAGGACAGTAAACTAGTCATACGCCGTATACAGTTTCTATTTGACTTTGCACAACAAAATTTACTTTTTTTATTATTTAGAAATCTCAGAAAAGAGGCAGTGATCGTGGATGTGCTTTATAAAACCTTGCGTTAAGATGTTCGTCGTACCTCTTAATGCAATTCCTTGCTCTTCCCAATCTTTCAGCCTCCCTGGAAGTTTTGCCAGGTTGGATCCTAATGATCTATAATGATATAGGGATTACCTCAAGAACTCCAACGATAATTGTATTATTTAAGATTTAACATTCCACATTTGACCAATTTTAATGAAAAATTCTTATATTTTAATTTCTTCTCAGCATTTTCAAGAACCACGTTTCCATCTCATGGGATGCAAAAATCAATGATGTAGCAAACCTATATCTGACGTAAACGTAAAGTGATCTTCAGATTTGACGTAGTGGTCAATGTTCATACCATTTGTTACAGGTATCAGGTAAATTTAAGGTTTTACACATATGCCAGTGTATGTATGAACACACTTTACTATGTTGTTCCAGGTTCTCGTGTTGGGCCAGTACTGGGCAAGCCGACTCTATGTGGTCAATTGTTTCAGTTTGTACTTGACAAACACATTTGTCATCTTGGGTGACCTTAAGAATCATCTTCAGATAGTGTCGTTTTTTCTCCAGACTTGATCCTGAGCCTCAGTTCCTGGCTTCATATTGCCTTTCGCTAACCATATATTTGTTCTCTTGCGATCTACTACCACTCTTTTTACTCATTTTACGTAATGACCATAAAGTTTCTTATGGTTCATTTCACTTAGCTCTTTCTGAGATTCAGTTTCACTCTTGTATTGTACCAATAATTCGCGATCTGTAAGTTCGTCCAAGTGTGGTTAGATCTTTATAATATTTCTTGCATGGTTTACAATACCCGCTGTTGCTATTCTATCGCTGTAGGTTAGGAATTTTATTAATAGATCACGCAGATGGCTGGTTACATATATTTAGCCAAACTAGTAACAGAGTTTCTGTACGCCGCTTCTATTTGCCTTAATCATTTCCCACCCTCCTTGCGGCGTACACAAAACCTATGAAATCAGCTTTAGAATGCTTCATATTATTCATTGTGAGCATTTTCCGGGTTCAGAAATCCAAATCTTTTATTTCTTGTGCAATCCAACAATACATTATTATTATTATCATTATTATAAAAATAATTATTATTACTATTACATTATTATCACGTTCTGTGCTTTATTATTATCTCATATAATGCATTTCAACAGAATTGCTGCCATCTTCACAGCAAATTCTTTAATATGACTCAAAACTGACTTAGGAGGAATTTCAAAAGCTCGTGCTTTGAGAAGGTTTTCACGTGTGCTCATGGCTGGACGCTTAAGAATTTGAATAAAAAGAGCAGCTGATGGAATACCGTCTTACCTATACGTATAGTAGAAGAGTCGCCAGAAAACAAGAAAAATTGTGGCCAGTGTGAAGACAAAACCTCGAGAAATGCGCTGATAAGCTTTTGTAAAGTGTTGTTCTAACTCAATCAGGGAAATCACAGTACGAATGCATAGAGGCTTTAAGAAACGGACGCATGTCAGTCATTGTGAGACAAAACACTTTGGTGGGTCCAGCGCGATCGTTTGTAGTAATGCAATGACTCCTTGATTTCACAATTAGTAGGGTGTATGTTGAAAAAAACATGATATAGGGATTGAGTAACAGTTGATCCACGTTATTACTCTTCGAAATTATTAATTAAAAGTGGTTGGAATATATATTTATTTGGAATCCTTGCCCGTGAGATTGTTATAAATATTGAGCCACTTTCATCAAATGTCAGGATCGGATCCACCCGTAACTTTAGTATAAGGAAATATAGTGAATGAGTTGTAGGGTATATTGTTACCTCGCTAATAATGTTCACTTTAAGGAAATAGCTTTTGGTTATGTTCCGAGAGTTCGAGTGATATTGGTTTCGGTTTGGTTACCGAGAATTGTTGATAGAGGCTAAAGATGCGAAGGAAATGGAGACGCTAATTTCGGTAAACTGCTCAGTGTAACCACAAGCCCTAGAGCTGCCAACCATAACCCTCGTTGAAGTTTCCTGTAAGCTTGGCAAACCGTAAATCTCTTTGATTATCCCAGACCACTAGAAATCCTCTCTAGACAATAACAGCTTAAGCAAAGTGAAGCCTCTGCTTTGTCTTGATTAGTATTACTCGGTTCCATTCCAATTTTCAGTCTAATGCACCGCAAATATTTTTAAAAATATTTGTTCTTTTGAGGTTTACTTTGTTTATTTAACAAGTGAACCAGATAAAATGAACCAAGCTATATTCGCTCTTTAATTAATATATTGGAATATAACTGAAAATGTAATGTTTCAAAATTTCTGTCATACATCTTTAAACATTTTCCAGAAGTTAATATAAAATTTAAAGTAACCTCTGCTCAATTGATGAAATTTAACACTTATAAAATCTATAAATGACATGTAATTACCTTCCTCGACCTGTTAAAGCTTTGATACAGTTGTATTACTATTGACTGGATTGAATTTCATTTTATATTATAAAATAGTGATCATTTAACCTAAAACAAAAATTTATATATTAAAATCTTACTTTCAGTTTTTTGTTTCGTATTGTTTCTCCATTTACGTTTCAATATAGAGTATAAATAATGTTTATTCTGTATAATGCGTAAAAGAATGTCCTGGTATTCAGTTTACAGAATAGAGAAGGCGGAAGCAACAAAATACTTCTCTGTTCTGGTAAAACATTTAAGAGCGTCGACCGTTTGATATTTGCATTATGAATTAACGACAGAAATCTTCCGAAACATCAGACATTCTAGAGAAAAGAAGGCAAAGGAAGTTGAATTTTCTATATGTCGGTATTTTTATATATAAAGTTTTCAAGATATTTTAATAAATCAGAAAAAAACATTTAAATTTACATCGACACACAACTTAACAACAATTGAACAACGACAGACAAAACAATAATTGTAAAAAATATAATGTAGAATTATGCATTACATTTAAAATTTTACTTGATATCTAGTTGTCTGAGAAAATTATTATTCAATCTTGTCAAGTTATGTGCTCACTATTAGACAACCCACACTCTTTGACACTGAATACTACACTTTTAAGAAGTTGTGAAATCCGAAATCATGAAAGTTGTTCATTTATTTACGTTTTCCGTTGTTATGTTGACGTTTAGAACACCCTTGATCAGAACGTATACACAATAAGGTAAAATACATAAGTTTTACATAAGTATATACATTGTATAAATTACATGCATAAATTACATTACATATACATACAGAACGAGAGTAATTAATAATTAACATGTCATGTAAGAATAATGGTTTAGTTTAATTTTATAACAGAAAATTAAAAATAGATGAATGAATACACACCTGACACCATGCATTCATATTCTATGGTAAATATTTTGGTTAAATTATTTGATATTGTAGTCCATTAGACTTTTTCAATGTTTTTAAATTTCACCATAACTTTGTTCTTTCTTGTGGGTTGTCTATAGTGAGCTCACATCTTGACATGATCGAATGAAATTAAGATTTTATCTCGTGCTACCAATAGTAAGTAATGAGTCACGAGTTATGTCAAAGAAATGGTTAACTGCATCGCACAAATTTACGTTTCTGAAGATTTGTGTGGCTACGTTAATGTCGTGTTTGAATGAGAATCTTGGAATTATCCTATATATCGTGAAACTTTAATGCATAATATTACCAAAGTAAAAATGTGTTATTCGAAAATGATGCTATAAAAAGGGTCGCATTGAAAGACATGAGACGATAAGATGAGAATGTTATTATGAAGACGTTTTAGAACGGGAGAAAAGCAAAAATCAAAAAGGAATAAACGGGTAGGTGCATGGGATACTAGTGTTGCAAGTAGAATGAACTCTCTTATCTACTATACTGATAAAGAGCACGAGCCACTTATACACGTGTGATGAAGCACCGATTGAGGCACTCTCAGTGGTTAGATGCCAAACGAGAATCTAACCTTTACGAGAGTATTGTGTGTGATGCAAAAAATGAGACATTTATTTTGAAGGAGGTGAATTACATTCATAGGTTTTGTTTAATGTCTCATAATGTCCGTCTGCATTTATAATCAATAATAAATTAAACTACTCATTTTTTATAAACAGACATAGACTTTGTGCTTTAGCACAAATAAATAAAATAACATACAACGTTTCAATCCTAATTGTCGATCATCTTCACGCAAATCGGTACATAAAACTTGATCCACAAATAGGATTGAAACGTTATATGTTATTTTATTTATTTGTGCTTTAGAGTATATGTAGGTCTATTTTAAAAAAATGGGTCGTTTTATTTGTTATTGTGTTTGTTTGATTTGTTTCAGAAATTGAAAGAATATATTTTTACATGTTTTACACATGTTTCTGTCTCTTGACATTACTTTAGTTCCACAATGAGACATATTCGAAGTTCAGTGTCACAAATCTTCATGTTTCTTCTTACATTAATTTCACAAAACATTATAGACACGACATATACAGTAAATAACTATGCTTCGTACTCTACTAACGAGCAGACAGTGAACAAGTTTACACATAGAGAGTGCATGGGCAAGTGGAAGTTTGATGGTGGTGGGGGTAGTTGAATATAGCTACTTTCCATCATGTAGCAAGTAACTCTGCTCTACCAGCTACAATCCACTGTACTCGCTACTGTACTGTACCGTACTGAGTGTTTACACGTGTAGCAACTCTACTGTACCAAATACTTGCATCGTTACTCTACCCGTGTAAACCCAAGGACGCGAATCGTAGTGGAAGTGAGGGAAGAAGGAAATAGAGATGAGAGAGTGGGCAAGTGGGAAAAGGAGACTGTAGAAGCATTCAACAGCACTCGCTTATCCCCGCTGTTCTCCGTTGAATCTGAAGGGTGGGGGGAGGGAGTGGACGCTTACAACGTAACGCAATCAGTCGCTGCGCGCTGGCGTCTCCGACTGTTGGCCGCTAAATTAGAACCACTCACCCTCCCACACAGCATCTGGCTCTTTTGACCAATGCCTTGTAGCTGTCGCTAAGCACCAAGGGTTGCCCTACACACATCCCTTGGCGCCGGCCAAGGAAGGGACTTTCATCCCCTTTTGAAGATCACCTTCGAGCCACTTCGTTGCTTGTCTCTTGTTTTTGTGTCTTCCCGTTCATAAACTTCCCTTTCTGCTCCGTTAGTTCGGACTGGGTGCAAGGGAAGGACGTGAAACGATGATAGGAAATAGGAGATGAAGTATGATACGAAAACCAAGGACGTCCAAAGTATATTTCACAGATACGTTTTTTCACAGTATTTTAACGTTGGTAAAGAAAAGGTCTTTCATATCAGACGTATATTTGGATGATGATACTAAGTTGATAAGAAAATAAAATTTCTCAGAGGCGGAAAACCGTATAGATGACTCCAAGAAGTCAAACCTTTTCGGATAACAAGAACCTGTATTCCTTTGACTCAACTGCACAATATCTTTACGATAACACAGTCCTTACATTAATCAGACAGTATAATTGAATCCGACGATGATAAGTCTTTCTAAGGGAAACATATTCTCATAGATTCATTCTACAGAACCGAGGCAAATTGGAATTGTTGAGAAATAAAGCCCGTGAATAGGTAAATCATGCAAACGCGCTGAGATCGGTTGATTCGAACATTGAGGATTTTGTCGCGGCTTCACAAACTTAATTGTGAGGCGTCCATGTTCAATAAGACCGTCATATATTCGTCCTAAGCTAAGATCTGTCACGAACCTTGCTTGAAAGCTGAGATTTGCTCTCATGAAATGTTAATTGCTCGAGACACACCACAACTGCATTATTCTTCAGTAAACGAAAGTACTGTTCTCTTGGTTACTAGAGTAGAACAGTAAAAATAAGTAACAATCCATACTATTACATAAATGCGTAATGTGAAAGCGTCTCTGTTTCTTACTTAATCACGACTATACCACTGTAGCAGAAGCTACATATTACACTAACAGTGAACCAGTGAACATTAATTAAATGCAATAAAACCTTTCCCTTTTTTATATATACTTTTTATTCTGTCGGGTCATAAAGTATATTGAAAATTTAAAATGNTTTGAGGCTGAGCGTGGACAGTGCATCTATTAAGGCATACAAATTCAAAAAAAAAAAAAAAAAAAAAAAAAAAAAATTAAAGTAAATTAATAGCGTTACTTATCTAACTAACTACGATAAATAATAATGGAGTTCAAAATCATGGAGGACATTGACATGTTTATTGCTGATGCAGAAACACACTTCTGTAGGAATCATTACATAAAATTCCTGGATTGAATTTTAAATTATGAAGCACTAGAATTGAATTAATTACATCAGTTCTATGAATCAAAGATGATTTGTAAAGAAACATGTAAATAGGCATGAGCACAAAAATATAGTTGAAACAATTGGTCAATAAAGAAACATATAATTGTAAGGAAGTACATAAAATATAGTTGAATCACTTGATCAATAAAGAAACATGTCAATAGAATTAAAAAAAAAACCTTAATGAAGCAATGAAAAATGTTAAAATAACAGTAATAATATGACTTAAAGAGTCAGAAAAGTCAGTTAGTCTTTGGTTTTCAAGCAATGTCAAATGCATAGAGTTTTGTAAACAACAACTGACAAATTACTTAGTTTCTTACAGTTTGTCGACGTCGAATTAGCACTGCGGTTTATGACAGACCACCGCTTGGAGGCTGCATAGATCACAATATATTCCTGTTGAGGATGATGCACTGAGTTTACATGGTTTTCCACAAAGGAATGTGGTCCACACATGTAAATAGCAGCGTGCCTATTTGTTATTGTGTTTAAATGTCACTGGAATACATAGTCTCCACGTTAGACTGTCAATGCACAGTTGCAATCGATTCACGACCTAGACGTCAGATCGGTAGCAGTAGTGAAGTTAAGTTATCACTAGTTCGCATAAAATGTTATTATTAATAGCTGGAATCTGGAGATCAGATTGTAGCTAAGTAGTTCAACATGAATTGCGGTCAAAACATTTGGTCTAGAGCCAGTATGACACTGAGTTTCAATACGCATGAGAGCGGAGCGAAGGGACGTGACGCGTACTTGATGGATACACGTAGCAGAGTGTGTTGCTGTTCCTTCAATAACAACTCCTGTCGTCTTAGTAACCAGGATCTTACTTTATGTATCAAATTTAGTGATTGGTCAAAATTCACGTTATTTGTTCATTTGTTTGGAATTTATCATACTTGCATTGTAGCACATATGTGTTCTCTTGTTCTTGTTTCGAGAACATTCCCGATTGTTATGCAGTTGGGTTTTTGGGGAACATTCTAGTATTTGATTGGGGAAAGGTTTTATTGCAATTAATTCATGTTCACTGGTTCAATGTTAGTGTAATATGACTACATCACAGAATCTGCTACACCACAGAACCGATCAATATGAAATTTTGCAAGGAGATAGTTTAGATGTCCAGGGTGAACATAGGCCAACTTTTATTTTTAAAATGTGTGAAAGGAAATATAGAAAAGGGTGTTGAAGATAACTGTCGATGAAATCGGGGTGAAAAGTTGCCCTATGTTCATCCTGATCCTATGTACATCTAAAATATCTCATTGCCAAATTTAATAACGATCGGTTGTCTTGATTGTATCGAAGAATTTTAACAAAACTTTATACACATATGACCGACTATCGTACATGAAGCACTGTGAGGGTAAGAGATTCCTGGTATCCCTTGCAAGGGGGTGGGAAAAGGGTGACCTGGAAAAGTAATGAGAAAAATCGTATAACATATTTGAAACCAGTTATCGGTGCCGTTGAGATGGATAAAGACGACCCTCCAATGCTTAGTAACTTCACAATTTGTCCAGATTAGAGATTTTAAATCCGAAGCATCCTTAGACTAAGAGTGGCAGGTTAAAATGATCAAAAAGGGCCGATATAGGTGTTGAATAAATCCGTTTTGCAGTCGCAGTTGAGAAGAGTCACACTCTCAATGTCGCTTAAGTCCACGATAACTCCTATGACGGAATATACTCGGTTTGGTTAAGGGGAGAAATATAAATATAATCGAAAATGACTAATATTAGTTTTAATATCATAGTTTTCAGACCGATGGGATAATTAATTACATTTTCGAAGACCACAAAGTCCAAAATCAACCCGTATACACATTTTGCACCCCATGGGTAGCGGATGCTATATACAACTTATCAAAAATCATAGATACCACTGACGAACAACACTTTTGAGCAATGATGAGTTAATTGTAACATCCTGGAATCGTGTAAGGCTATATTAAGCGTCTATGGGAAATAATAACCCCATGGAAATGGATGGCAATGGGTAGACATGTAAAAATAATCGAAAGTTACTGATATAAGTGTGGAGATAAAATGTTTATGTTCGCTGAGATTATTAATGACATTTCCAATGCCGCTTAAATCCACGATCAGCCTTTTAAACCCCATTATCTCGGAGATAACATATAAATGGCGTGAGACCTCAGGGAAGCGAATGACGAATTCCAAATTTTCGGTGTCACTATGATGAATAGTATCACGCCTATGAGAAAGAAAAATCTGGGGGGGATTTTGAGGAACAGAATATTATGTAAAATACTTAATGCTTCAACACTGTAAGCCCAGAAATAGTGAATTGTCAGGAAAACAATAATGTGGTTAAAGAGAATCTATTGTTCGCTCGTTGCTAAGAGAGAGGTTCTGATCTTCGAGTGTGTGGTTTATGCGAACGAGACAAAGAGAAGACGGCGATGAGTTTCTTGGCAAAAACACAGCGAGCAGTGGCAAAATTCTTTTGCTTCGGTGGTGAGGAAGAGGAGAGGGAATACAAACCCAGATATCCAGCGTGGGCAAGTAGGTGTTGATTATTTAAAAGATAAATAAATCAATTTTATATCTCAACTTATTAAAAAATTAATTTTAGAGTTTTGATAAACTCACGATAACAATAATTTTATTTGAAAAAATATATTTAAGATATTGCGTGATCTCACATGCTTTTTGCAGACTATGATATTCATGTGCCAGGAACCTGCCAATTTTGCTATAATGTACCTCCCGAATTCCTCCCCTCTGCTGCTGTCGAAGAAGGAGATGACGACGAGTATTTTGAGTTGAAGGTGCGATTCTACGTGAAACCTAGATATTGTAGCATGAGAAAAACCCTGCGTGACGCTAATGCTATAATGATTAAACGACGAATCTAATTTGCATCTTTATTGAGACGACTGACGATGCACAACAAAAAATTACGAGTGATAAAGATATGTTAAAATTCGAAAAAAGGCTACAAATATTCAACAGATCTGACAAAATATAAACAATTAACAATAATTTGAAATACTTACAAACTTTTTAAATCCATTCAGGAATATATTTTCCATTATTTCCTTATCTGTGACCAGTTTTAAAACTCTTAATGTCAGAAAATAAGTGCATCGTAAGAAGAATTTGAAACAAATTTCAAAATTAGTAATGAATTCAAAACGGCAACCAATTAGGTCGTACAAAATAAGATTATCTACCTCGTTTTTAATGTTTAATGTTAATATATATTTTATGTGACAAGCAAAGAATCCTCGCAAACTATGCAAGTTCGTCCTGGAGATGTATGGTAATGAAATCATCGAAATCAATTGAATAAATTATTTGAAACTTGGCTGAAAAAAAAAATTTATTCATGTGATTATTGTAATGGACACATCGTATAGAAGAAATATATATTTTATGTGACAAGCAAATGTCGGGGAAGATCTTTTATTGTATTAACAATAACGCCTCCTCCTCTCCAAAATAAATAATCTGAGTATGGTTCAAAAGAACAAGATTTATTGCGTAAGTAAACAAAGTCGCATGGGGACAAACAAATGACTCGCACATGACGACAAACGGTAAAATTGGAAGTTCCGTGTGAACTAATTGCTCACGTATAACAGGCGTCGTTTAGCGTTCTCTGCGTCGACGGAAGGCGGCGCCGATAGTAACAGTCCACGGAATGTGCAGCGGCCTCTTGAGCGATGACGCCACTAGTCGAAGTCGTCGTAGGAAGTGTGCTTCTTTATCGATCCTTGAGGTCGATGATTCTGGGTCGAAGGATCCTCCGGTTGCGGTGGCGCGGCCGGTTGAAGTCGCCGAAATGGTTTGTCTCGTATCGATCCTTGAGATCGATGTTCTCGGCCCGGAGAATACTCCTGTGACGTCGTTTACGGCGTTGCGTGGAACGTCTGGACTCGTCGAATTTGGGAAATAGCGTTCCCCTGATGTCGGACGTACCCGAGGATTTGTGTTCCTCAAATTTTGATCGGGGTCCCGTTGAAATGAAATTTCTTTCGAGTCTGGCGTAGTCACATTTGATTCTGAATTTTGACTAGCATGAGCGTCGTCAGCGTAAGTTCGAATATTGGATTACTTCG
>NNCF01130948.1:770-15870 GCA_002313205.1 Laupala kohalensis | reverse complement strand
CTTCTAATGGTATTCTTTTATTTATTCATAGAGTACTAAACGTGTTTTTATACGTATTGTTCATTTCATTCTTGTATTTCTCCTAGAATATTTAAATTAGTTGCTAATCAGTTTGGCGAAATTTATCTCCTGAACANGAACTTAAATAGATTTTTAAAAAGGTTAAAATTATTTTTGTTTGCTTTATAAAACAAAGTCTTTCCAGAAAATTCAAAGTTAAAAATCCTTTAAATCTTGCAACTGATTGCGAGCAGTTTTTATTTCTTATTATAATATGAAAACTATTCTTTTAACCATTCCATTCTGTTAGTACAATTGTGCAAAAAACGATCGCAGATTAGTACAATTAGGTTAAATTACATGTGATTAGTGTTCGAGACAAACTCTCGTAATTCATTAACTTTAAGAATGTACGTGTAAACATACGTACACAAGCTTCAATGTATAAATGTTCTCTGTTTAACAAACATTCTGTGAAACTACAATATTTCTTTGACTTTTATAAACATTCTTTGAGTACATAAGAACTCCTTGGATTCATAAACACTATGTGAAAATTATAAGGTCCGTGGAAGTTATAACTTCCATGAAGATTATCTATGTTCCGTGAAATATAATTTTCGAATGTACTCGAGATAAACACTGTGATTCGAGTAAAGGACCACGCCCTTCTCACTATATAGAGGGTAGCGTTCAGCCCACAGAACGGTCAGTCTTCAAGTGACACCCCGTCACTCTGCATCAGTAGGTATTCATCAATTCAAGTGACACGACGTTACTCTGCTCCGGCAGTATTCAATTCAAGTGACATAAGTCACTCTGCTATTACGCAGTCTTCAATTCAAGTGACACGCCGTCACTCTTCTATTACGCAGTCTTCAATTCATGTGCCAGTCTTCACTCAAGTGACACACTGTCACTATGCTACTAGTCAGTCTTCAATACAAGTGACACGCCGAGTCAGTCAGTCTTCAATACAAGTGCAACTACGCGGTCAACATGATTCTCGAGTAACAATGTTACTCTGTTAAATCTACGGCTACTAAATCTCTACTCAAATTGCAGTGCAACATAAAATTATCGTTGAGATACTGAATACGTCGACTTATATTTATCTCTGAGTTTCAGTACATCATGAACTATCTACGCTTCTAATCATCGCCTGCTCTTCACCAAGTCACAGCCGACAACCAGAAACAGCAATCTACATCATCCAAGACCATGAATAAGATGTAATCATGGCACAAATCAAACGACGTAGAACTGTTTGTAACTTCTTTACTTATAATGTTAGCTTACTCAAATCTTTTGATCAGCAAGCTAACAACTATTATTAATTATTTATAGCAAAGCCTTTAATAATTTTGGTTTAGCCCTCAAAATATTAACATTAATATTTGTCCAGTATATGTATATAGCACCTTTATAATCATCTCATTTCTTTATTTGCTCTATGTACCACGGTGGTCATATTTCAACTTTGTTAAAACTAACCTCTACGTAATTCTGTTTAAAACTTTATTTTAGGGGAAGGATTTAAAAGGGTATATTTTTGTGTCAACGTAAATTGTTCATACTTCAATCTAGGTATTTTTCATGTAATTCTGTATAAGTCATATTTTGGGAAGTTAGTTCTAGCTTACAACTAATAACAATCTTGTAAGCAAAGAAGATTAAAATGTAATACAGCTTATGTAGTTATAAGGACAAACCCATGTATTTATGTATATAGTTAAGTACAATAAATGTGTTTTTAAGAACTTGAGTCATTCTTTCATAACAAGTAGAATCTAAGTTAAATTTAGAGACTCGTGCAGGAGCGTGTTTCTTTTTGTCTCTTGAATTTCTTGTAGTAAATAATGTACCAAATCTTTTGTTAGTACAAGAATTACATTTATTTCAGACCTATTTATGAGTCAAATGTTTTCCTTTGTGATATTTCATGTTATTTGTAGCTGGTAATCAACCAATCACTCTGAGTCTTGTTATTTACTTTATGGCGAAAGATATCCCAACACAGGGTACAATTCCTGGGATCCCTAATTTATTTCACATAAGGTCCATTCTTTCTCACGTTTAATTTAATTGCAGATTTATATTTGTGTTGTGGAATGCGAGTATTTTAATGAAATATATTTTCATTAAAATTGAACTAGAATGTTTGGATCAGCTAAAATGTAAATCACTTTAGTATTCAATACAGTTGTTTAAACAGTAATTAAAATAAAATATAAAACTTATACTGAAATAAATACTTAAATTTATCCAAACTTTCAGAGGTTTTTTTCAGAGCGTTCTCCGGGAATATCAGCTCACAAACTTCGACCCATGCGTTGTTATTCTTGTATTCATAAATATAGTCTTATGACCTTATGACGGACGAGTACTATTCCTTTTGTAATGTAAAAATACTATAGGTAGGGGATTCTGAACCCCACACCACAAGTTTGATTTCCACCTCGATAATGAATCTCTCCGATTCAAAATCCGACATTTCGATGAACTAGTTAATAAAAATGAGTAACAAACAAATAATTAACTAACAAACAATAAAACTTAAATAAGAATCAATAAATTTCACAACAAACAGTGAACAATTAAACACAGTCAAACGAAAATATCCACACGCTAATCACCTCTAAATAAACTTTGTGACTGGGCTCATCGCATGCAAACGGAGATAAGCTAGGCCGCAGTGCGATGCACTGCGATAATCTGCGAAAGAAAAAACGCTACTATGAATCGCATCGCAATGTGAAGCAGACGGCACCATTGCCATGAAGCACAACAATCTTCGGATTCGCGCTGCGAAAGAATGCCATTTAGAACCGATAGTCTGTAATTTACGGCTATCACAAACACCGGCATTCGACGGTAATGTGAGCCAGCCCTAATATTTCGAGAACCCAAGTTACGAACCGTTTATCTTCTCATACCGCTTGAAATATAGTGCCTTCAACAATATCTAGCGACAGTCGCACATAAAAACTGCTGACTGCTAATGAGAAAATTTCGTTGATTGATCATGAATGGATTAGGTAAAATATTATATTTTTTTATTAAACAAAATTCTCAAACGGTTAAAAACCTTGAAGAAGGTTCGTATCACTTTCAGGGCGGAGAGTGTGCGTCTGGAGGCACCCGGGCAATGCCCAGTTATACAGGCTGCTACCTAGTTACGCCACAGGTCGCGACAGTTTGTCCTCCGTGTCAGTAGTACCTTTGAAGTCCGGATCGACAGTTGTAGATTGTGACAGAATCTAAGACGTCACCCTTAGACAGTATTAACATTTATTGTAAATAAATATGGACCAAATTGAAGAACCGATAATATCTCTTTAATAATTACTGGATCAAAAATATATTCTCTCTCGATAATAGCCCTCTCGATATATTTCACTGGAAAGACAAGGGATAAAAAGTCATTCGGTTTTTTCTTTCTACATCATTCGACACGTTATTGTCAAAGCAATTAAAAGTGTCTGTAATTTCCACCACGTTATTCCATGATTTAAAGACGTGAGACATGGCGACTTCACAGGAACTTGTGGTCATCAAGGAAATAAGTAATATTCCGATGCAACATTTACAAACAAATATTTTATTTGTCAACCTACGAACTCTAGGGCTCTAATGATCTTTGCGTTGACGAGCCCTAAAGCCCGAAGAAGAAGAAAACTCCTACGATCTCACACCTATCGTTGGATCATCGCAGGGTGAAGTGAACCTAGGCAAAGATTCTTAGATAACGTAAGAGTGGGTTGGAGTTGTATTAACAATGCTAGTTTTGACTCGAAAATACCAAGTTAATAAGTAATTTCATATATTTCTGAACAAACATAATTATCACAGTTATCAAACGTTAACGTTATGTACACACAGCTACTGGGAAACCAACTCAATACAAATTTTCCAAAATTCCCTTACAACACAATTAAATTAGTGACTACAATTGTTTATCGAAACTTGATAACCCTCCGTCAAATAACAGAGTCTATAATACGTTCTTACGTCTTTCGGTGTCTTTAATCTTCTTAAATTATCTCTTGCTTGTATTAATAATTCAAATAATAAGAATATTAGCGCTTATATTCTTATTAATTGCTATTAGACAATAACAATTTTTTGCATTCACTGCGCATCGTTCCTTCCGTCGATGAATACCATTAAGTACTGAACGGACTCAAAAAACTAGAACAAAATCGTTTGCGCCTTACAAGCTGGACATCCTTTCCGTACTACTAATTTCTTTTCGCGGGTTCTGTCCGCCTCCCAAGCGAAATCGCTATTAATCTCTGGTGTCCAAAATGCTTACAGACTTGAGAGCTCCCAATATGCGAAGGTTGAAAGTATACCTGAATTTTTTTTACACTGAAACATATTGATTGTTATTGTATCTCGTTGAAATATTATCTACAATTGCACACTGAAAGGCACTGAAAATAAGAATTACGAAAAACCGATTACTTGCGCACGGCAAAGAGTCATTTTTGTGGGTTTTGTTCAACTCTTATTAGCAAGATGATGAGCACCGGTAATATAAACTACTTTCAATTCTGTACATATTTCTTATGTGTACCCTACACGTGGAGAAGATATGTAATAACTCTCGGTCAGGTGAATACAGCAACGAACCGGGAATCGATCCCGGGATTCCTTCCTTCTTCGCAGGGGTGTTTTCCACTACACCACCCGTTTTAAGTCTGGGTGGAAGTAGTTTACAGATGTCGAAAGCTAACGGGTGGTGTAGTGATTAACACCCCTGCGAAGAAGGAAGGAATCCCGGGATCGATTCCCAGCTCGTCGACATTTTCACCTAATTGAAATTAATTACATTCAATTGTGTTTTTAAATATTTATTTAGAGCATGAATGTTGAAATGCTATTTAAAATTTTGTTACTTTTTTGTTTCTTCATTCTCTTCCAGTTTCATGCAATAAACTAATTTTTTCTCGAAGTTCATAACTTCAAACTAAAGTATAAATCAGAAAACTGGAAAATAACAAAAACGTGTTTAGAAATGTTGTAATTTAGGAAGGTTGAGTTATACGCCGAGAACAACACACGGGGAAGAGTCACGTTAGCTCTCTCTCTCTCTCTCTCTTTGGTGCGTTACTGCATTATCCCTACCTCCATATACAAAAATATTTAGATGTATGAGGGTTCTAATGAATTGGATGTTGACGAGCCGTGAAGTACCAATAAAAAAATAAAAAAGGTTTCTTATTTCATAACTATCATAACATCAAACATAGTTTTTATGTATAACTATCAAATGTTAATGTATGTCTATTAAAAAAATTGTTTCGTTTTGATGTCCTTACCTTTTTGAATAGCAATAATATCTCACGAATACTTTAAATTATATAAAAAAAACGAAATTCTTTTCAATACTCCAATACAAAATACACCCAATAAAACTTTACAATTAAGGTCTCTTATATGTGCGAAATGTCTTAATAATGACACGAGGGAATCGGTATATATTATTATCAGTATCGAAGAAGGATATTCATGTGATGTCACGCCACGCAGTGCGAAACTCATAGCAGCAATCAATGTCCTTTTACTAAACTACAGTTTAGGTCTGTGGTGGAAACGGTTGGCTTTCATCGTGTTTGTCCAAAATGAGACAGGAATCTAGACGCCAAAACTTGGCAAACTTGTAGAATTTTTTTTTTCAGTTTCTTCTAATTGTGCCATCGCTAATACTGTGACTCGACACTAACAGTCAATAAGTTTCAGTAATAAAAAAATCAGTACCTCTATCTACTTGCGCTTGTGAGTCACACAGCGGGCTGTGATCCACAGCGCGGTCTATTGGAGTTAAGAGTCGTAATGCCTCTCCATGCCATCGCTTGCTCCAGAATCAAAAAATTACTTTCTTTTTCCTATTTTTACGTCGACATCAGCGGGAATATTCCGACAGCCACGGAAAGATTCTATATGTACACGTACTCGCATGCGCCATTTTGGATCTAAGAAAGCTTGCACTCTTCTGAGAAGTGCATGAGAAGATCGATTTGATAAAAATATTACATTAATTATATTGTTAGTGAAGAAATGCAGCGTAAATGTAGTATTTATCTAACGTGGTAAACAATATTATCAAAAAAATTATCAACTAAAAAATTATCAATAAAAAATATTTTCGGATCTGTGTTGACAAAAACCTATGTACACTACTGATAACAAAAAGGGCCCACTTATTTTTCTAAGTCCCACGCTCTGACCAGTTTTAGATATGTTGTTTGCAACGCGTCTCTCCTCCTGCTTCCCCTTCGACAGGGGAAGTTTCGTTCGACCAATCGTAGGTCTATTTGAAACGGCTCCCATATTTGGCAGACTAATAGTACCGCTGGTAAATCGTAACGAGATAAAATGTTTCAATAAACCGCTATTAAAGAAATATTTTGTATTTTTTTATTATACACATTTTGGACTTCTATAACAAAAATAATCAGTATATTCATAACTTCAATAATCTTTACCATTCTCTATATTTAAACGACATCTCGAGATTCGTTGCTTCGCAAGATCTTCATAGGCAATATAAAAGATATTAGAGTTTCTGTAAAAAACGTTTGCGTAATACAATGATAAAATATAGTTTATAACAGAATTTGAATATATGCAAGATATCGCATGGAATTGGTATAATTCGAATCACAAATTACTTATAAATATACGAAGAACGACAGCAAAGTAGGTCTGTACGACTCTGACTTTGCCTTGAAGAAGGAAACATCATGATGGCCGAAACGTTGGTAGAAGTTTCTACTAAGACGCGGTTTGTCTCGGACAGACAAGTTCATACAGACTCCGGCCGCAGAAACCTACGTTGGTTGCTATTGCTTCGTGCAACTCATCGCATCTGATTCACGGGATGTTATTTTAATGATTCGATTCTTTGAGTTTATACGATGCAACGTCTGCAAGGAGACAAGAATTTTATTTTCATATTTTTGAGGGGGATTGAGACTGGACCCTTCTCTTATGTCCACACTGTGGAATTATAACATTTATGAAACAGCATTCGTTTTTTAATTGGAAGCAATCGAAATATTGAAGAGAGAAAATAAGATAAATCTCTTTTCTTCTGATTTGATGTAACGATTATGTGTTCAGAGCATCTCTAAACCCTTGTTCCTTTCATGTTATATAATCATATAGATCTTGAATAGCTTGATTTAGCATTACAATGATGTTCTAAGATCTGAGTTTACATAATCGGGGTTTTGGGAATGGCGTCTTATTCGGCTGCTGGGAAATGAGTCAAACATCATCATAGCGATGGTGCGAATGCGAAATTTTGTCCAACAATACCAGCCGTAGATCCTCTTCGCTATATTTTTCTTCTATCGTTTCAAATTGTCAACAGGTAAATATTATTAGAAAAATTTTTGAAGTAAATTTCAATGATTGAAAAATCGGTAAAAACAAAACATTTCAGTAAAATAATAATAATATCTTTTGGTTTCCAGCTGTCCCTCGGTTGTGGGCGAGGAAGCCGTTTTAGTGGAAAGTTTATCCACCCCAGCACAGAACCAGCTTTGGTTTGCAGGCGGGCTAGTAGCTGCTGGGCGACAGCTGTAGGCAGTTGCGCGGCTTATACCTCTCACTCAGACCCTTCTACAGGGAGCCCAAGGGTTCAGAAAATAAGGAATCTAAAATAGAAATCTAGGTTCCTTGACAAAGAGATACCCGAACTCTTTCTATTATTGAAGTTCACATTCAAGCTTTCAATTTTGCATTATAAGCATCAACGTTTACTAAATCACAAAAGGTTATTTTATTATAACAATTCCGTTTTTATATCTTTGCTGTACAAATAAAGATCTTTTTGAATTACAACAAATGAAGTCCATTTTTTGTTTGTTCTGAAATTCGTCTCTATGTTTTGCTAGTCCTTGCCCCAACGATCCGCAGAATGAAGAAAAGAACGAAACACGTTTGCGAAAATTGGAAAATAACAAATGATAGGTAAAGTAATATTTTTCCTTTGCGTAAAATGACTTAGTAACTTGTCACTTGGTCAAATAAATTCTATCAATTTAGTATAATTAGTGTTTTCTCATCATTTTTATGTTTCATACGTGTAGAAAGCGGGAAATTGCGACTCTTTGCCATACTCTACCCTAATAAATTTGTGGTACTAATGACGAAATCATTTATTTTAATTCTTGAATTGAGATGAATTATTCGAATTCAACGACTTCAAAAACCCGCATATACACGTATTTTCCCTTTATTTTTGACGACTAAAAAAATAAGTCGCCATTATATATAAATTTTCCATAATAAGGATAATGATGTGGTGCACGCAAGGGTCGGGGATTGGTCCTATCTTTTGGAACATAGTGATGGGTGGTACATAGGAGTTTTCATAGGGAAAAACTCATATAATGCGATTTGGACATGAAGTTAACAACTGAAGAAATTTGAAATTGATATTAAATAGACAGAATGTACAGAAAGTACGGACATATAAGTATTTGGAGATTGTGCACGATAATCTAGTACATTTTATCGAGCACTAAATGAATGGGACAAAAACGGTACGTACATAGCTAGGATTAAAGTAACTCAAAGTGGCAATAAATGACAAACCTAACACTTTATATACTAGACCTCCGAGATAATTATTCACCCATGGCAGTACAATTTTGGGAGAACGGACAGCGACTGTAAAATTTCAGCAAAAGGTACACTCCGTAGAAATGTCTTTTGAAAAGAACTGGATGCTATAAAATAGTTACAACGGAGGCGTTAAAAGTTATAACGGTAGTATTAGCAATTGATCTCAGTGTGAAAAAGTCAAAATCCGACATATAATAAAGGGACTAGGAAACAAATTGTGATGACCGAACAGGAAAATATAAGAACATACAAAAAATCGCGACAAAAATTGACAAAGGAATTATTAACAGGATAGTATATCAAATTGCATAATTCAGATAAACAGTTTACTTACTGTTATATAGATGATGTACAGCGTGCCAAGAAGAATATGGAGTAGTTTGTGCCAAAAAAAGCAATACAATAAAATTAAAACTGGGCATGGTGTCTTCATGACTTACTTGAAGCATATAGGAAAAAAGACATCAGATTTGTGTGGTTGTGGAGAGGTCAGAGACACACCTGGGCATACTTTATGTGAATGTGACTGGAATATGGCTGAGAGAAGATGGTTTTAACGGAAGTTTCGGACTATTGGTTTACTAAATTTAAAGGACAACAGGTCATTGATGTGAAATCATTGCGGATTATGTCAACAAAATACGTGATATCAGAGAGGCATACGAATTAAAGATTTCACAAAAATTAACTCTGTTAAAAACAAGGAAATGCTCGTATTGCATGATCAATGGTGGCATAGTGACCACAAGGTCAAACTAAATGAAAAAAATTAATTCTATATTTTTTGTAATTCATCTCCTCTTGACACAGGAATCATTCCACGAATCGAACTACTCTCTTTGTAAAAATTAAAAGAGTTTGCGCTTAAATAGAAAGTGATTTAGAAGACTCAAATCGAATAAATATTAACTAAAATTAGGTTAATTTTTCTGTACTGATTGGTAAAATGCTAAAATTTTGTCACGCTATGTTTTATTATACATAACAAAAACAAAGAATGTTTTCGACGTTTTTCCAAATATTTTTTTTTTTAATTTAATTCGTAGTTCATCACATAGATCGGTTACAAATTTTACCATTTTTTGAGGAAGGTGTCCAAATACGCCTTTATTTGAATTCTTGATTTGAATATTTTCGAGGATGTAAGCAAAAGTTGTAGAAAACTAACTTTGTGTTTTTTCTTTTTCATGGTCCCATCGCTATAGTCAACATTCGTATTTGGTCCAAATAATCAAGAAAGCAATATTGTCTTAATATATAAACAAAAAATTGGGGTACACTAGAGTTTGAAAATATAAATTAAAGTAAGCGAGAATCCGTGAATAACGTAAAAAACACCTCCTTTGTTCAACATACAATTAAAAAAAGCAAGCCTTAATAAACATGTTAACTGTAATTACCAATGAAAGAAAAATCAGTTCTATATCTGTATTATAACGGTTTTAACAAACGGTGTGTATTAAACGTATTCCTCATGAGGCATATCCACATATGAATTCTCATATTGACAAAAAGAAACGGCAACTTACAGATAAATTTAACAAAGCGAATTCTTATTCGGTAAATAATAACTACATAATTCTCCAGGATAACATGATTCTTCGATCACAGTGTTGGTTAAAATTGCTAATAAAATATTCAACCGCCCCAGACGTAAGCATTGTGAACTCGATCTCCACTTTTACATGACTAAACTGCGTTCCTGATCTTCAGAATGGTCACGGAATTTTATAATGGACCTTCTCTCCATATGTTCAGTGCAATACAACTGAAGAGACAGTGAAATGCATTAGAAGTAGAGTAAAATATGTGTTTCTTTTAAAACTCTGATATGGCAGCTCAAAGACTGAAAAGACTAAAGCGAAAAATATTCTTAAATTTTATTAAACATTTTTTGATATAGCTGAGCTGGCGAAAGATATTTCAAGTGCTTTGATGACACTTTGTAGGATTTTTGGTTTTGGTTTTGAAGATAATAAAATAAATGGGTAGATGATTTCCAAAATCCAATAAATAATTGAATCTACGCAACTTCATTACATTTTCTATATTCTTCATAATATGTTAAGAAAGTACACAAGGAAAAAATGACGAATTTACCTTCTCTCTTCGACTGTACTATTAGCGTGGACTGAATTTTCCCTCATTTATCAGATAAACACAGTACATTATTAAGAACTTTCATGACAAAAGCCATTATTGTGTCCGGAACGAGGTGATGCATATGTCACTGTAATTAGACGTCAATTCTCCTGCTAGAATATTCGATCAACACATTATCTACTCTGTAGCATATAGCATGTTTAAAGAGGAAAAAAAATTGTTCATTACTACATTTGTACAAACTCGCTTGTGGAATAAAGCAAGTACAGTGGTTAATGGCAGGGTGTAAAATTATATATTTCTGATATATAAAAAAAATTCACCAAATTTTGGTCGGCATTAATTAATTCAATTCAAATCAATTTGGTAATTCATACCAATTTTACGCAGATGTATGTGAAACGTGATGATTTTTTAATTTAACAATTATTTATGTATTTGCAGTTTTTATAGCAATAATTTCAAAAAAATTTCATCGTTAGCTGAAGCAACCTTGAGTTTTTAATTATCACGTTCGTGACGTATAATGAATGTTACGAACCAAACATTCGTAAAGTGTTAATTTGTAGATTCTCATTTATCACGTACTTTATTTTCTATTTGTGCTCCATGAGAATCACAATATTTTTTTATTCTACGTATAATTCTTGTATATTCATATAAATGTTCTTTGATAATTATAAACTCTATGTTTATTTCAAGTTCCTTGCAAGCTATAATCTCTATGCAAGCTGCAAGATCCATGACTTTGAATTATTGAACGTACCCATTAGGTATGTTCTGAGCGCCGGATATTTAAACAGCTGAGCGCAAGCTCCAGTATCCAGTTCACTTCAGTCAAGTACGCCATCGCCAGTCGCCGCGACGTGCCGTACCCAGTCGGCTGACATAGTGCTACTATGTTAGATCCAGTCTCGACATAGTCTACATTCAGAGCGTCGTAATGACACTCTGAAACCCGATTCAGTCTATCTATTGCGACGCCACCGTTTATGGACATTCAACATTATTCGCCTTCGGGCAACTCAGCGCCTTAGGGCCACTATTAGCCTTTAGGCAAAACAATTCTCACTTAGTGTGAATAATCCACTTAGATCCACTACAAGCCAGCAATCACGCGCCGCGTTGTATGGCGTGATCCAGTATTCATGCGACACGACTGACATGCTTCGCTTCGTGCACTTTGCAAGTCTACATTGAACATAACTGTTCACAACATTCTCTAGTTTCAGTCACCTGCTCCACAGCTACAAGGCGGAACTGGGGAAAGCGTAACTACTCCGACGGAAGCAGCCGGACCAAGGTTACAACAAGGAAGCAATTCCAATGGACAAGTATAATTCCTCGCTAAGGGAGGACAACATCGAGAACTTGTTCCGATGTATATATAAAATCCTGCATTTTCTTGACTGTTGTTAAAAACCAAAAATTCAATTTAAACAGCAGGTAAATTTGTAATGAAACTTTTAGTAGATGACGGAGGGGGGGTGGAGGGGAAGTTCTCACAAACTTAAGACCAAGAGCTTTTTGTTTTCGTGTAGATCTAACGATCACTTTTCATCTTTGTGTATCACCACTTTGTAATTCTGTTTAAATTGGGAAAAGGGGTATTAAAGGGGATATCACATAAACAATGGTTTATGTTCAAATGTATTTAAACTCTGTTGAAAATGTTATTCTCAGAGTGTTAGTCGCTCACAACGACTAACTTCAATTGTGCTAAACCAGAAACAACTTCGTAATTCTGTTTATGTAAAACTTAGGAAATTATGTGTATACATGTTCTGTAAATATAATAAATGTGCATCTGTGAATCCGAAGCGTGTTTAACAAGAATCATACTTCCTTTATCTTCATGCTCGTTGAAACATACGAGTCCCCCCTATATCCTCTCTGTGCTTACGACGAATGGTCATTCGTTTGTAACAATGAATTTAATTAAACAAGTGAAAATGCATTAATTTTGATTGGTTACCAGACTAAGTCACCTATAAAGACGGAGTGTGAATGATATAAATATTTTCATTTATATTTTACCTAACCTGGTGCTACTTTTCAATGTTATTTTTTTTCTTTCTTTCTCTCTCTAATTAGTTGTATTAATTATAGTCACTATTCTGTAAGATATATTTATTAAGAATTTTATATGAATATAACTAGAGTTGAGTTATTGTCTTTATTTTCTAATTTTTAATACTTCAACTAAGATACCTTATTCATGTACTTAATGTAATTAGTATTGATTGCCTAGAAAGTCCCATGGGTTTTTTAAGGCTATGACTTCAAATCATGGCAAACAGAGATATCATCTTCAATATAAAAAAAATATTTGTTCTTTTACTTCCTTGACACCTGTTCCTTAAATCCACTGGATCGTCATCCTCCCCTTTTGGAATCACAGGTTCCACGTCATATCGTTCAGTAGGTGACTTTAGCTTCCTAAACTGTTCATCCTTTGGTGTCGCTGCTTGTGATGTTCATCTAGTGTATCACTTCAGGACAGCACCATCAACTCCAAAGTTTATAGGAATGGACCCTCTTTGTCTCCGTGCTGCATTGACACCAAGTTCCACATATGGTACAAGTGTCGGTGCCGCATCACTTGTGCTGCTCCTATTAGGTGACGAATATCAGAGTACAGATGACGTTAGGGAAATTGTCTAATTGGAAGAAGAGATTCTCCATGGTCAAACGCCGCAATAGTCAAAAAGCGAACTGGATAATATCATGACACACACTCGGGCAGAATTGACAAAATTTCGGAAACATTACGAGAAAACGAGCCCTATTCGGTTTTTAACCCAGAGATGAATTGGAAGTTATTGATATAAATAAAGAAATGAAGTAATTGATATAAAAAACTTCATAATGGACAAATCCGTCAGCTGAAAAAGTATTTTCACGAAACGAAACCAGACATAACTTTACACAAATGTGTCTGCTCCTCAGATCTTAAGTATACACATCAAAACGTGGCACAAGAAAATGTCCAAGATAACGAAGTAGTCCGAAGTAATGTAGAAAAATGCAAGGATTGACGAAGTATGGCTCTTCATGGAAGACATCCGTATGACCTTGGCCACATATAATTCGACAATGTAGCGTCGAACGCATGGCTCTGGCATGGAGAACTCTTCCGGGAGACCGAAGGATTCCTGATAACTATACCAGACAAAGTCATCAAAATATAAAAGAATTACGTGAAATTCATAATGAAAAAACCCAGAGAAAGAGATGATAGGAGCAGAAAATGTAAAGAGGAGCCTGAGACCATGTAATACATCATATCCGCGTGTAGAGCAATGGCTTAATCAGATTATATGTATAGAAACAATCAAGGTGCTACCATCATTTACCAAAATATCAGTTGGAAACAAAAGATGCTAAAACGGGACAAACCGTACTTTACGTATGATTCACCACCGAAAAATACACTCTTTATTACTCATATAAAATGTTCATTATAAAAGTACATTTCTAACAACAAACCTAATATTGTGATACGAGACAGAGAGTTGAGTGTAACATATCTAGTTGATGTAGCAATCCCTTACACACAATATTTAGGCAGTAATCTATGATAATTGGAGAAAATTTTCTAATTTGAGTAATAAAATTAAAAAGATGTAGAAGTTAGACAGGGTGTACATAGTACCAATTGTTTTCTCTGCAACGGAGAAGCACAAGAGTATCGTACATGGAGATAATATCGGTATTGTTGGTTTGAGCTCCTACAGTGACATGCACTTCAGATTACTAATGTATCATAGAAATGGAAGAAAAGCACTCCGTCTAGTTCCCCAGTGTCTTCTTCTACCGTCCTAAACAGCACTTTCTGCGATAAAAGACATTCCATATTCGATAATGATCAGCAAAATGATTCAACAAACAGTGCAGTTCGGACTTCAGCAAAAATTGAGCAAAGATAGTGAAGATGTTACAAAGAATGGTGGGACATTCCAACACAATGTCGATAAAAATGTATAAGGAGAACGTTCAGTGCGTGATCTTTATTGTTTTTCCTGGTAGATCTCTTTCTTTGCTTTTTAGTTTTTATTTTAGAATTCTTACCTATTTAATTTAAATTTCGTCGGACTATTTCCCTTTCAAGGCCCCTCGGTAGACAGATTCAGCTCAATGCTCCTCCATCATAATTTCAAATCGCTATTTCACAGTCTAATAAAGTCCAATTTTTTTCTGCAAATGGTCTCATTGACAAACTGAAGAAAATACAATATGTTGCGCCTGTCTACATTGTAGGTGAGACCAAAATGAATAGGTGTGCCTTTCTGATTTCTCAAAAAAGTGACCTAAAAAGCGGGAAAATGGAATCAAAGTCGCGAAAATATGAGATTCT
>NNCF01130947.1:55524-75610 GCA_002313205.1 Laupala kohalensis | reverse complement strand
AAATTAATAATGAAATTTAATGTTTGTGTGTATCAAAATGTATTCAGAGAGGCTGAAAGGTTAGAGGATATTTATGATTCGTAGCTTAATTTTTGGTATTTTATGCAAGAAATCATCGAGCAAGATAGTAAGATCTGTTGATTTAAATTTTATCCAAATAAATTTTTGCAAAAGAATTAATTGTTAACTAAAGTAACTGGGGCCTTTTCTATTTCACCAGCTATGACCCAGGAAAATTGTGCAGTAGAAATTCAGAAATACAATGACAATCTTCATTAAATATCAGTTGAATAATTTCCTTCAATAAGTAAAATTCTAGTTTTAAGTATCCAACGGTAAGAAAAAACACTTCTCAATATGTTTTTTGTGGGGCTTTAGGGCTCGTCAACGGCAGGGTCATTAGAGCCCTTACTTCCCAATATGGATGCCTGTTTCATGCAGTAGGATGTATATAGCGATTCATGAATAGACACTGCATATTGTTCTCACGTGTTATGTAATAATCTTATAAAATAAATCTTGTAAAACTAGAGGTGGCAGTTGACTCTATTTAATTGTTATCTAGCTGTTTGTAGCATAAGATTGGAGTTGTATATTGGTCTATTTTGTTGTATTGCTAAAAAGTCTTTCAGGCATTTGAGAAATGAGTTGAAATAATAAGTATAATAATTATTTTGTCAGTGTAATTATCTGCATTTGTTGAATAATACAATACCATAAAATTTGCTTATATTTTAAAATATTTATAGTGTGTGTAATATTATATGCTTTATGTAAAATTCTGATATTAATGAAGAAATCCATTGAAAGTGAATTTCATATTTCATTTATGTATTGCTTTTGGATGATTCAACCTCACAACGGCTAAATCTACATATATTCGTTCAAATGTGTTCGTACATATATATACAAATCTACATATACTTGTGTATTTTTAAATATTTAATGCTTGGAATAGGGAAAAAAAGTAGGGGACGAGAGAATCTTCTATTAAATGATTTTCTAGTGTTTGTACAATTTTTGTTCATCTGTTTTTCACAATTATTTTCTGATACATGATTTTTTATGTCCCTTGTATGAAATGGCTATATATATTCCTGCCTCAGGTGGATTATGAGTCCATTTATCTTTGGCAACATAAGTATGAAGTGTTGAAAATACTTTTTGGAGTGAGTTTAGAATATATTCCGGCAATACTTCTAAAAAATTAATAACAGCATTTGCGATTTTGATTACGAATTTGTTAAATTTGCTTCAAAATTAGACTTACAATATGGATAGTAAAATAATACTGTTTGTTAAATATTGAGAAACAATTCTGAGTTGATTTAAATAAGAATTCACCTCATAATAATACAAATTTCTCATCGAACCTGTATCTTATTTGTTTTTTTACAAAAAAGATGCTGTTAAGGAAAGATTAATACAATATATAGATTACATAATGACATTAAATAGTTTTTATGTTTTTTACTAACTACTACAAACATCCTTGTAACTAGCATTCTTTGTAAAGTACTCTAAACATCTAGACGTTGGACTGAAGCCTCAATAACAAAAAGAAAAGTATTCTTTGTACTAAATTATTTCATAAATTAAGTTAGCCTTGCGTTCATGAAAAAGATACATGGTAAAGCATCATATAGTGTTCATTTGAGGTTGAGCTGTGAATAATAAAAGTTATATCATTTATTATGTATCATGACAAACTCTAAAACACAATACAATCAATCTGTATCTTGAAACTCATCTAACTAAATAAAATTAACAAAACAATATAATAGCTTTTTTTATAAAGTGTTTCCAGCACAACGATCTTCCTTGATAGAAAAGTTTGATATACAATATGTGTTTCACAACTGTTTCTACACAAAATAATTTTCGATAATGCACTGATTTGGTGCGATAGTATGATTTCATCTTCTAAAAAGAACATAGGAATTTCCACTTTCTCTTAGGTCTTCTACAGACTTTGACTTTTCTTGAGAAAATTACATTGCAGGGCGTGGGAGCGGTCTGTAGGATGAAGAAACCTACGCTCTGTAATGTCACGGAGGATTTCTTCAATTTTAACAGATGTCATTCAAAAGCTCTCATTAAACTCGTATACTGACATGAAGGTGAAGTTTACTCTTTCCCTTAACGTCCTCCTACGTCGCACTCGAATGAATACATTATCATCGTCTGAGGAAGAACTTGACCACAACATCGTAATACAAAAGTACTTGTAACTCAGTAAACCTACCTCTATAGCTAGGTGGGAAATTCTTGGTTGCTAACGGGTTTATTTTACAAGTTTGTCAGCTACAAGTGTTAGTAACCTAACAATGTCAGTTGGTTACAAGTAAATCACTTGTAAAATTGTAATAACTCATTTGTAATTACAAGTTAACAAGTGTATTTTGTGAAATGCTAGTAACTTAATATTTTTACAAACTATAAAAATTTACTTGTTACTGACATACTTATACTTTCGTGAAACGGGTCTCTGGTTGTTCAATGTCACTTTGACATTGGATGCGTTAACGCAGCATCTTTCGGATGTAGAGCAAAGAGGATTAGAAAATACTTTAAAAGACACTTTTATGAATTTTACAAAATTGTATGGACTTTTTATTATTCTCTATTTTTAGTAATAAATAATAAAACATTCCTAACAAACATACTTGTTTATTACATATTATCTGAAATAATTTTATAGTTCTTTAGTGGTTTCTCGGATGTTATTGACTAAACGAAGGAAAATCATTTAAAATGAAAAACATCTCATGATCATTGGTTTCAAAACGACTTTACAGTCATAGCATAACACACTATTCTTAGTATTCCATACTCATATAATCGAAATTCTAAATGTAGCAAGTATAATCCAAGAAGTGTTTCATTATTAATGAATTTAAAACAAATGACTTGTTCTTCCAATATTCCCTTTCAAATACCTACCATTGTAAAATTTGTATGCTTTCAATATGTCACTGCAGAAAATTTAAATTTTAAAGGTTAAATTGTGTTCTCCTGTGACATATTGGAACCTATTCGGTATTTCATGTAGACCTTCTGAGTCATATTCTACTTGAACATAAAATCTAATATCTATGCAATAATAGGTTCTGAGCAAGGAGTGTACTATGGCAAGATTAACGTCTTTTAAGTTTTAAGCATATCCTACTATTCACACGATGTATTACGCGAAAATATATCAGGATTCCGTATCACAAATAATATTCATTTTCAAGACAATGACAAACTATTTTCAAGAACTTTGACTATTTTAATGTAATTGATTTGTCTATATGTTCATTAATATCTAAAATTTCTCTTTCGATTTTTAAATATCGAAGATAATTATATTCTTCTGGGAACATGCCAAAAATTATTTTAACGTATAAACACAACTACGTGCACTGGTAAGTTGCAAGAATTTGCGATTTTATGTTTTATGGAAATATTCGTGATGGTAACAGAATATTTGGAAAGTAAAGAACGTCTTTCTTTGAAGGCATATCACACTCAAATACGAACCTCATGCACTAAGATAATTATACAATTGGATATCTTGATCAAATTTGTTACACTTGTATGAAACTGTCTAAATGAGACCTAATGCTATTTTGAACATTTGCCCAAACGTACAAATGAAAATTCACACATTTTATATAAATCTGTTTGTGTTTTTTTTTCTTTTAGAATACCATTACTGCTTCTGATTGCCTTCAAAGACTCCTAAACAATCAATGGTCAAACTGTAAACAATTGTCACCAGCTAACAAGAAAAATAACTGTTTTTGATAAGTAAACAACACTTTACTTATTTCTTCAATGTTTTCTCATACAATGAAAAACATGCACCAACATTTCATCATTACATAATTGCCTAGCTTATTTTGTAGGTTGCATTAGTTATTTTGTTGTACGCATGTTTTCAAGAGTTGAGTGGTGTCATCAGTTTTTCTACGTATCCGAGAAAGGGTACGGGGGTCTCGAGGGACCCTGCCCCCGAAATATATTATGAATGATAACGACCATACTTAAGTTGTATAAAATATTGGTAAATTACTAATTAACTGCGTGAAACAAACAATTAAATCAGTTGAAAATATTTTATGGGTAAAACCCTTGAAAGTTGAGTTCCATAAGATGGTAGAGAGAAATATGTGCTTGCCTTCTCCTGGGAAAAAACTGTTTTTGACTACTGCCGTGCTTGATTGCATTGGTGGGGAGGAAATAAAAGTAGTTGCAATGAAGGTGACGCACCGGTGGCGTGAAATCCCTGCAGCGTCTGCAAGAAGTCTGTTAAATATTCACACCCAGATAACACACTCTGCAACCGCGCACCTAATTGCCCGCGACTGCAGTATACTTGCCTCCCACTAATGAAAGCAATTTCCTGAGAAGTATTCTCGTCGATCAAGGACGACCGTTCGTCGTTTCGATGCTACCATCGCCATTGCCAATATACTCTACATCCCTCTTGTACCTTTGCTACTAATATGGTTACATGCATGATTAAGCCACTTGAATTAATATTTTAAATCTAGCACTCACCATTTCCACTTTACTCCATATTTTAAATCTCTTTCACCATCATTATAATTTCCTCTATCGATATATGACACGTCACCTATCACGTAAAGCGCACAGAAAATAACTCGTCAATGACAATATGACACTTTTTATAATTTGAGTAGTCTGTAGTACTTATGAGTTTTGAAAACCTGCGTTCTTAAATAATAAAAATTAAATTAAAATCAATTCAATAAACTTTTTTGAGACTTTGTGTTAGTGTTTGAATTGAACCGCTCTCGTATGCTAATACTGCAAAATTCTTTAGCATTACACGAAATGCAAAACTATGCGAGAAAGCTTGTGTCAAAAAGAAAAAAAGAATTCAGTATAATTATCAAAAATGTAGAGGCTGATTGAGAGAAACTTATCTTATACACAGTGTAATAAGCATTTACTTTATAAACAGGTTATGAGACCGATATGGACATTTGATATGAAGTTGCGGAGCTGTACCAAACATTCGAATATTGAAATTATACCGCGTTTCCAAAATTAAGTTCGTAGGGACATAGTTAATGCACGCTGGTAAATAACAATTGTAACCTCCTCAGAGACTTGCATCGACATAGTGAAAAATGTCATCAAACAATTCGTTTAGTAACGTGTAGAAAGTCTTTATAATGTAGTCATAGTCCAAGAGACTTAACAGAGTGAAACCTTTTTGAGTTGCTTTAACAGTTGCTGTAACAGTGATAAAACAATGAACAGTGACAAAAGGAGAAGATGTCGACTGCGAAGGAGTGGCATTTACGTGATTTTATTGATGTGTAAATACTGTATTAAAAACAAAGTGTTGATCTAATGACTAGATTCTTACATCAAGAATATGAAATTAGATACTTAAGTCGTATAAATGTGTTAAGAATAATTCGAGTTCTTGACCTGTTCCATAATACGAGCATGCAAGTTCCGTGAGAATATGGTCGAGCTAAAAATAAAAATTGCTATTACTCAGCAACGTTTAAGATATTCTAAAAATCATGAGATCTATCAAGTGCAGTTTACAAATTAAGTTTATAAGTTTTAATATGCTTCTATGTTAAAAAATAAAAATTACATAGCAGCTGTCTCTGTTAATGAAATTAAAAACGTACACAATCCACCAACACTGTGTTGCAATGTGCGGGAACTACACTGTACACTTATCGTCCATAAGACATAACATTTTGCCATAATACGGGAGAAGTTGTGATAAGTGTAATAATTTAATTTAATTAAATAGTGATATATAACTGCTTTAAAATAGTGATTCACTTATAATGATTGGCATACCTAACGTTCACGTCTAAATATTCATAAAAATGTTCCATTAAAATTAAGAAAATTATTATTATACTTCTCTATTATTTTGTCACCCTATGATTTATTTCTACATATATTTACATCATTGCTTTTGAAATAAACTAATAATTCATTCACGAAAACTATTTCCCATTTTTCATTTCGGTGACTGTAAATCCACAAGATTGAAAACATGCACATCATGTTCTCTAGGGATCAGGTATTTTAAATCTATAATATGATGTTGAATGTATTCTGTCTTTCATAGAAAGGCAAGTACTCGAACGTCATTGTCATTGAATTAAACCTAAAATTCTTCGAGTCGATCATGTTCTCTGATGAGGGGAATTACGAGGCAAACCAGCATTATATTCCCCTAGTTATCCTTTGAGATTGTTTAAAAACCAGTCACCTTGTATCTTTTAGAATGTCACGGATCGCTGGGATTGGCTCTCAAGCGTAATTACTGTTTGCATGTAGCAACAGAGGTCAAGCGTTTGATTCCTCACTCTTAAAGCGATATCCGTGTCTACCTGATTAAAGCGGGGGCGGCGCCAGTGTACTAGTGGCGCCTTCAATCTTGCGCTTAGTGAACTAAATCAACGTCCCAGTGCAAAAACGAAAACCAAGGATGGAAATACTGCTGATTCGGAGATAATTCGATCGATACAATAATATATCTTGGTTTGTATACTCGATATATTTATGTGTTGATGAGTAATTAGCTCCTTCAGAAAATGAGAAATATAAGGATGATATATTGAGCTACAATCTGATTCATTTCGTGAGAATGGTATGTGGTATGATAAATCAAAAAGTGGTGTGAAGAATATATTACAAATGAAACACTATTCAGTGTTATGTACGAAATCAACAGGATTAGAAAGTAAATAATTGTTATAAAAGTTCTCGTATAAAAAAAACTCTGCTTTTTCTTCTATTTAATTTATTATTAATTATTTAATTGAAAACCACAACGTGAAAATTAATAATAAATATTTCATCAATTCGAATTGATTATATAAAAATTTATTTTATTGATAGCTAGTTCGTATTTAACTCACTGTTATCTTATGTATTAATAATCCCAAAATATCTTCTGAATTCTGTTTAAATAAAGCGCGTTGATCTCGTTAAGTATTTGAAAAAGGTCTAAATTTATCTCACACGTAGGTTAATGGTTGAAATTTTCGGTTTTTAAGGACGAGGAATCATGTGATATCATTATCTTAAATGTTGAACAAAACTACCACAATTGTACCACAACTGAAATATTTGTTTCCGAGATTGACAAATATCTTCATCCTCGTGTGTTCTACAGAGCGAAATTGGAGAATAGAGTGTGAATGTGCTGAGAGCCACTAGTAATTAAATTATTACATTGTATTCTTCTTTTTCTTTAGCACTACAATGGACTTGGCTTCTCTTGCAGTCGATGCCCATTCTTACCTGCCTTCTGTCTCCATCTCCTTACGCCCATCTGTCTTTGATGTTTCTTCATATCATTCATCCATCTTAATTTGTGTGTACCTTTCTTTAACTTGCCTGGCAGTTTTGTATTAAGTATTTTCTTGTTTACTCTTCCCTCGACCATTCGAAGAAATAACTTAACCATTTTATTCTTTTCGCCTTAATTTCAGCACTAATGTCTGACTGCTTTTAGAGCATTTCATGTTCAAATTTTCGTGTGATTCTCCCAAGACCACTATCGCATACTGGCCCGAAAATATATCGCAGGATTCTCCTCTCTCAAGACATCAGAATTACATTATATTGTTTAACAGAAAAAATATATTACTCAAATATCTATTCAAAGAGACGACTCTACGACCATCATATGAGGTCAAAATATTACTCAACTATCATCCAACTTGTACCAACCCGACCGAATGACTGACAGTTGACAGGTCTTTAGAACTTTCAAAAGATCTCCTCGAGCAAAATACAACACGACAGAAGATCGTGAGTAGATAGCACGCTGAGGAAAGCACCTATTCAGATTCAAACATTACGTTACACATCTCGTCTCGGTGGTATGCTAGTGTGTAACAGGGCCTCTGACCGCACAGCCGCCCTCGCCATTTCCCCGTTGCCGAACTACGCTGTGCCCGACCCGGCCATGCCGCCACGTTTCAATATCTTTGGACGGTTGTTGAAGCTGTCAGAGGTAATGACCAAATCCATCTTTCGCCCGACCGTTGGTGAGATAAATTTGAAGCGAAATCTCGCACTATCTGGCTTGGGCATCGGGCGACGCGCAATATGCCGCGCGCACTTATGTCCAGATTTTGCGGAAGAATTGAGGATAGACGGGTTCAAAACCTGTTGAAGCTGTCCCGTTGTCGATTATGGGAGCGGGCAAATTGTATTGTAGGCCGCTATTACACAATCCATCTTTGTATAGATAACGTAACTTTCGTGTCCTCTTTTCAATGAAAAATATTTATCTTCCATACGTAACATAACAGAGATATCCATAGGCGTGGAATGAATTAGTCAAATAATTATATCATGGGAAATATATTAACTACGATATTATAATAACGATTATCAATATAAAGAAAATACGAAATAGGATAATAATGTACATTCGGAACTCGAGCACGATGAAGACAAGCATAGTTTTGTGCGCTTTTTCAATGTTACGTTTACGTTTCAATGTACGTCACACGAAGTCTCATTAAAATATGTCAAATAAATAGGAAACGATAAACATAAATACTATGATAATACGAATGTTAGTAAAAATAACATAAGTTTTATAGTCATTTTAACATTTTTGAAAAGTTTAATGTCATTTTAAATGTCAGTAGAGATAATGAAATATTATTGCAGAAGTACTTTTATTACTTCATTTCAAGTTTCGTTTGCTTAAAACTGTTAATAGCGCAAAATTATAATAAATTTAGAAGCGAGCAGAAGTAGCAGTTGCAATGACTTCTTTAGCAATAGTCAATTATCGGTTTTTCTTATTAAACAATGTAGTTTAAATTGTGATTTATTAGAAAACGAAAAAATCTAATACTTGAAAATTAAGTATATCTGCATGAAATATGCTAAGATAAATTTTGTCAAACTACCCGTCGCAATGTTTTCTAAATATTTGTAATATTTTTACCAGAATCAACTTTTTTTTTCTTCTTTACTTAGTAAATTAGGCATCGGAAAAGAGATAAGGGTTTTCCAGACATCTTTTTCGCATATTTCGAGTTAATTTTAATACTTATTGCGTTTTTCTGCGACCGATTCTTCCGTGATTGATGTGTATCCTTTCTAAATTTTTTACGATTCGCTAAACATCCCAATCCATCCAATTATGGATCACGACCAAAATTCTGCTACATGAGCGTTAGTTTACATTTAGTCAATATAGATTTCAATCATCTATTTCATGCACGCTTTGTTTATAAATTAAATTATTTTTAATGTCTAATGCGTAAATTTGTATACATAGAAACTTTGAATTTTCTTTCCTTATAGAATTGCATAAACTGCTTAATATTCTTAAATATATATCACATGATGTACAACTTCAAGGAGGAGATTATTTACTAAAATGTTCCGATGTACATTCTTTTGTAGTATTTCAAGACACCTAAACTTTATCTAAAAATACTCAGTGTATCCCTGTTGGTTAATAGTATTTGAATTTCGTGTCTAGAGTATTTCTTTCTCCTGATTTCTTTTCTAAAATACAGTTTTGCCACATTAATGTAACTTGCGTTGGAGGAAATTATCTAGCAAATCTTTTTTAAACTTAGTCCCAATTAGGTCCTCAGAGTGATAGTTTAAAAAACTGGAATAATTTTTTACTTTGTTTAAGACAAAAAGAGATGTGTCGTTCAATACATAAATAATTTATAAGACGGTGAATTGGGATTGGGATCGGTCTATAACTGAAAATAGGTTGGTAGGAATTTAGTGGAAATTTCAGAATTCGTGTTTGTAGTGATTTGGTACAACAATTTGATTTTTAAATGTTTTAAAATAATTTATTAATTGGAAAGGTATAAGGAAAGAAATGTCATTTGGATACAACATGCGTTCCATCTCATCCGGAATATTCCTTATAATTTTGACTCTGAAGATAGCGAGGAAATAAAAGAATTATAGACAGACAGTAACACAAGATTAACATTTTTAAGTGTCATTTCTTTGTAAGTAATTGGATACGCAAAAGTTGAAGTGATCGATGTTGGTCTGAATACAGTCATTAAGGACTTAATGAATATTTAGATATGTATTCTATTAACATATAGTCATGCAACGTCAACAACCAGGTGAAAATTGCAAACGGACCGGAACTCGAACCCGGGACCTCCATCAAACCCGGTAACTGTATCAAACAAAGAGATTCAATAAGACACAATGAAGTTGTTTGGTACGTTGCCAAGTTTGTTCGAATAATTTGTATTTAAATTTCTCATGTCCACATTTTGGTACAGGTTTTCCTTTTGAATCATTCAAGCATTCCATTTAAATTAGATGTCAAGGATGATGAAATTTTAAATCACTCTTTTTAAGTTAGTTCAAAGGCCAATCCGAAATAGGATGACATTTATATACCTATTATTTATCTATTTGGAAACGTAAAAAATCATTTATTTCTCATTCCTTGATTTAATCGGAATATTAGTTTTTCTCGTTTTTATTTTACGCTACAATTTTAATTTTTCCATAATGAATACTAATTTACAAAAGTAAACGCTCATAATTCAAATTTAAGTAAATGAGATGTAACAGTTAATGAAATGAAATATATATTTTGGTTTATTACGTGTGTTTTAAGAAATCAAATATCACAAGCAGGTGTTGATTAATGTTCTATATGTAAGTTTTGATAGAAAAACAATCATATTTCAATAATATCAAAGTCATGCACTTTACTCAGAGAAAATGTAACCCCTGCCCCCACCAAAAAAAGAAAAAAAAACATGAACATTGACGGACATCAGTTCATTGTGAAGTAGTAGCAGTAAATAAGCTTATTATCCTCAACATGCCCATAGGAAGTTTTCTCTCTTGGCAATAAATTATTTATTTATTTATTTAATTATTTATTTATTTTTAATTATTTATTTATTTATTCCCAGTCTAACTGACTTGATGCTACACAGTGTTGCCAAGACTTTTAATTCACCATCATCCATACGGATAATGATAAGTGTACCTCGCATTTTGTTGGCAGTACTTTCTGAATTCTTTAAACTTGAATCTATCGCCAACATTGGCCATCAAATCAATTGCTCTTGTGGCACTACTGTTTCTGCATCGAGCATGTGGAACGAATATTGCCTTGTGTTTTAGTTTGTTGTGTTATTAATTTGTATTTGTTTACAGCAAATAGTCGCTTTTTGTGACAACTATTAATATTAATTTGAATTTTACTTAAATCTGTAGGAGTTGGCAATTCGTGTTAGGCAGCCATATTAAAATATTTTTGGTATTCATGACTTTGAGTATGCACATTCAGTAAATTTCAAGAGAATTGCTGGATGTATTTTTTAAAGTAAGTGTTGTGACTCTTTATGTGTGTTATATATTACCTTCGGTATTAATTAGTATTTATCGTTCAGTTATCTTCTTCTGTTGCGTTTGGATAAAGGAGTATCTCTTTTGACAGGAACTAGAATTCTAAAACTAATTCGAGTCGTTAGAATAACTTTATTTCGCCTCTTGTGACGTCGATATGACATTGATGTGACACTCAAAGTCCAAGTCTGACAACATATAAGTTAATCTTGTGATGATGCGTTGCAACGAACGAGTCTTATCTTCAAAAAGGCCGCCTAAAACTTCACTTAAGGTGTTAATCGAGGTTTTCAGACAAGCTCGTCACCGCTAATGAACGGTAGCGCTGACCAGATCGCCTTCTTATCGTGCCATTGTTAATGGGGAGGTTCGAAATGCCTCCTCGCGAAGCGATGTTCCACTAATGGCAGTCGATCGATAATTAATCGAACAGTGTGCGTTGTGCAGAGAACGATAGTAGTGGAAGTCACGTAGGAGGGATGGGGGATATAGCCAACTGCATGGAGGGGCAATCCAATGGAGGAAAGATCCCGGACTCATTATGTATTTGGTTTTTGAATATCATGTAGTTTCTTTGTTTTGTTTTTCTTCGTTATGGCAGTCTGACCACGAACTAATTTTAATTCCCAGAAAATTGTGCATTTTTCGTTCTTCCAGAATATTTTCATCCTTTCACCACACCTCTCTTTCTTTGCCTTAGAGGATATAGAACCTTTCTTCTTCGGTCTCCTTCCTCGAAATCCTTCCATTCCTAAAATCTTTTTCCCTCTCTTTCTGTTGCATCTTCTTCCTTTATGCTTTTCTTTCTTTTCTTTCTAAACTCAACTTTTTTTTCGCTCTTTTCCCCAAAGATTTTTTTAGAACTCACGTACTTGCATTATTTATATATTGCACCCACAACATAAAATTCGAATTTCTTATTATGAGAACCGTCGATGCCGAAAATAATTTACTACCAAGAAATAGTTTATGAATCTCTAATTTTTATTTGCGAATGAAGAAATGTGGAGATGCTGTGTTTCTGACGAGTTGGTATCAAATAATTTCAACTCGTTTACGTCGTGTTCCACGATTGATTTATCACTAGTGAGGAATGTAAATTCAAATGTAGGTATTCTTATTTAAGAATTCTTTTATACATTTCGAAAGAAGTGTAAAGGATACAAATTAGAGAAAACGTAAACTTTTTGTGTATCTTTCTAGGATATCAGTTGAATTGAAAAATAAAATAGATTAGTGCGCGACGAAGACGTACTGGCAAACTCCACGAATTGAGAAAGGACGAAGAAGCCGACTTGAAATAAATAAGAGACGAATAAATAATCAGGATTCGTATAATATGTAAAGATGAGTTTTCAGATGTTTTCATTATTGTCATCTCGTATGTCAGTCTATACCATTTAATCGACTTTTATCCACCATCAAGAATTTTAGTAAAACGGCCGAAACCATGCCTCTTAAATTATTACCTGTGTCTAGAGAAAGGAAATTCACCCATTTATCGTGAAAGACCGATGCTCTTACTGCACCAAGAGGAATGAGGTACAGGCAAGGTCAACATCTTAAAAAACACAACTAGAGGGGGTATTATTCTCAAATGTCAGAAAAATTACCTGAGGATTGAATGGGCGATGTTTTCCGCGCAAAGTCTCAATTAAACAGTGACGTGAGTAACAAATATATTATTAGTAGAAATTAGTGAATAGTTTAGAAGGATTATTTGAACATAATTTCGTGTATTTTCAGAAGGGAAGTCACACTTGCTCTTCTAATGCCATATAAAAATAGATGACGATGGAAAAGAGAAATATATCAGATGCTAGGAGAAATGATTGGAGAAATAAATCGGATTTTTTTGTTAACAAAATTCGTAGAATAATAAGAACGTCTGCTCTTGAGGCTGCCGTCCTGGGGGCCCAGTCGATTGAAAGTGGAGGTTAGAAACCCGGTCTGTTCATTACGCATAGTACCCGCGGAAGGTTTAAAAACCAAGGGTTACATTTTAACATTACAATCACCTCCATGGTTATTATTCCCTAGAACAACCATTTCATAGGTGCGTTTGGGGTTTCGCAGTCACACCTTGAGATAGTTCAAATCACTCTTGGGACTGCAAACGAAGATATTGCTTCGATGAAAATAACTCACAAATATCTTATGTATTTTCTCCCATCCCTCGCGTTTCTCCTCAAAAGAAACGTGGAAGATGGAACTTAGTATCTCTGTGGAGGTTGACGGTGGCAGTGCCGGCCGTGACGGAGGATATGGTGGACGCCTTTTACGCCTATCACTGCATCGCGAGGCGCATGCGCAGTAGCCGGTGTTCTTTTGTTCGCACCGTTGCTTTTGTCGGCGTCGTGCACGGCCCCCTGCGGCCACTGCCTTTGCTTTCGGGCAGCGATTGATTCGGAGGTGGTTGATTCGTTGGCAGGAGAGGCATTCTTTTGGAGGAGACTTGACCTTCGTGTACAGGATGTAGATGCGAACATTCTTATCAGTGATGCTGATGCATTGCTCGTAGCATACGTTGTCGAGAATATTATGGAAAATTTTTTCAACTATTTCGCCAGGAAGGCTCGAGAGGGAACGACAAGCAAAACACCATTATCATGCAAATTTCATTTTTTATGATTAGTTGAGACATTGATCTCTTTAGTAATTTTCGTACCTCTCCGAAAATGCATGATATGTATATTCGTATATTGTAGTAATTAATTATTCAAACAATTTGAAGTCCTATGTCACGTGTTTACTTAAACTCAGACTTGTAAATTAATTCTCAAACACATGGATTCCATCATCATACAGTCTCATGCTGATCACTTATTTTATTGAAATATAATATTTGTATCATATTGTAAAATATGAATCTTGAAATATGAATTATTTTCTGATTATGTTGCAATGCAAACGTAATATAACCATCGAACGACAAGTTTAATCAATTATTATAATGATAATATTTGACTGTATCTTTTTTCTTTAACTAATATATTAAATCTATCTTCAAGAGCACAAGGAGAATAAAATTTATTAGGTAAGCATTAGATGTATAATTTACAGTAATCGTAAACATTCGATTGTTCCTTAATGTTGTGTTTATATAAGACATATTTGAAGTTAAATCTAGTAACAGTGTTACATCTAGAAAGCAATGTAACTAAAAAAATAAATTTTCAATTTTTTGTGAAGTGTAACTTTTAAAAGAAGAAATAAACTTCAGTTAAATACAAATGATAAAAACGATGGAGGGTCGTATTTAACTCTCTGAAGAGGTGGGTTCGGATATTTCTTGCAATTTACATTATTGATAGTCCGAGATTCGAATAATCTACCGGCAGGTAACTGCCCCACAATTCGCAGGAATATGCCGGAGGTTACGAACAACGTCAATTGATTCTAATTAATTATTATGAAAATGACAAAATGAGTACAAATTTAGAAGGAACATGACTAAATAGAGGTAACTCGAGAGCTCAACTAATTAGAGAGAAATTGGTCTTGAAAAATAGTCTTTACTTTCAAACATTGGTTGAAATAACGTACACTCGTGTTTGAAATATATAACCTCTGAAGTGATTTATCAAATTAATGAAATAAAGGTTTAATTCCAGATTGCTAAGATTTATACCAAAGTATTAAATACATGTAAAAACTATTTAGTCAGAAAATACTGTAATAATTTAAAAACATACAATTTTTTTCAGTTTCTGTAGTAAAATTAAGTTGTAAAGTTTTGTTTTTTTTGCCCGATAACTACTTCGATCATTTAGAAATTTGAATACAGTACAGCTACAAACATTATATTCGGTATTTTATTTAAGATGTTATATCCTCCGCTAAAATTGTCATCTGCGATACACAGTTTATGACTGAAGCAACATGGTTTTGATAAACGTGATATGTAAATAATAGTGAATATTATTTCATTAACTTAAAAATGATTTTTATTTATCCACCAGTAATTTCGCGCTTGGTAGATAATTTTGGAAATAAAAAAGTAATTCTCTTACTCCAGAAATGTAAACCTCACATTTGGACACTAAATATGAAAAGAAAAACAAGTAGTATTGAAATTTATATTCTTAATTTCTTACACAATAAAAAATAATTTATTGCGTAGAACTTGTATGAACCTGCTTCAAATAACGTGGTTCCGTGACAATTCTCGGAGTTGTGGAGTTTTTGCCTTCATTTTCAGTCTATGTGTTGTTTCCCCGCTATGCACGGTGTTGGAACCGGAGGAGCAACTACTGGCGGAAGGGGCAGTGTTGTTGGCGCCAAGAAATGACGTAAGCGAGGCGAGTCAGGGCGCCTGTGATCGAATGGATCGACCTGCATCCATCAGAACGGCCGTTGACAGCGCGCGTGGGTCTACTTCTTCATTCTCCACACCTCTCTCTGAGGTCCATCTAATTGACCGAACCGCTATCGCAGAACCACACTAGAACTATATTACAATTTGTGACTGTTTTTAAACAATTTTTTATCATAATGATGTTTTTAACGTAATTGTTTATAATATATTTGAAGATGTGCAATGGTACGGCTGGACGATCCATACAACTAAATACGTAAATAAACAACAGAACAAATTAAAAAGTAGTTCAAAATTTTTCTATTCATAGAATAAGTTTTAGAATATATAACAATATTTAGCCTCATCAATATTTGAATAATCACACTGAAATTTAAAAATTAAAACTAAAAAAAAATATTGTGCCCAAGTATAATGACACGGAACGCATTGGCCCATGAATTTTTATAGGTTTTTGAACCGTTTACCTGACGTTGACCAGTGAGGAGGGCAGGAAGTTATAATTTAAATTATTCTATTACAGTGTCTCTTAAGAAAGTAGGACGTTATTAAATATTATTAAATAACTATTAGTAATATTAGGACTATTATTAAATAACTATTAGTAATATTAGGACTATTATTAAATAACTATCTAAAATCGGACTTACAAGGTAATATTTGTGCTGTTAACGTCTGTCATAAATATTTTATCATAAACTTATCAAATTCTTGACCCTTTTTAGACTTCAGTATTATTTTACTGACGACGTTTCTTCACTGTTTGCGACTCCATCAGGTGATAATACATAAATACAGTATCCTAATAACAAGCCATGAATGAAATATTTAACAACAGAGAAAATAAAAACAATGAAACAAAAAATGAAAACAAACAGAAACCATACACTGAATTATGATAATATTAATGAATAACCCGATATTTTTCTGTATCCCCAGGTAAGTTTAAATTTCCGATTGTGGTTTTTATGTGTATCATTCCGGACGTGTCATTTAGATCTTTTAAAGAACAATAAATACGTCTCAAATTGTGTCACATCTTTTATCGTTAATAATAATTTTAAATATTGTAGATACAAATATGAGACATGTGGTTACGCTTATAGTCCGTGCAAGACGTATACAGTCTCTACTTGACGAAATATTTCTTTGAACGGAGATGGTAGAACGTCTAGAGGTGTCATTTCTTCCATTTACAACTTGGATCTATGCCATAAAAGAGTAGTTTTTTAAACAGCAGAGAAAAGAAAAGCTTTAGCAAGGTTGTGAGGTTGATCGACATTAAACCGCTCAGATACATGTTTCAAAACATGCGACTTATGTTCGAAGCAAATCTATGAGAGTTTGATGAGAGTCGTAAGCTTTGTGATTACACAGTAGAAGCCGACCCAGGGTCGAGTGGCGCATGATTTTCAGAGGGAGGGTACAGGTGATAGGAGCAGAACGACGTAATGACCATTAAGCAGAGCGTGAAACGTGTCATTATGAGGTTAACGTCGTTCATTAGAGGACAGACTGGAGTAAAATCGAGAGTTGAGGGCGGGAATTGCCTCTCGTTGCAAGAGTATCGTTGCTCAGGCGGATTTTTAACATTTTGTTCTACGAGTTACAATTGCTTAAAAAAAAATTTCTTTGAAAATAAATTATACAAAAATAAGTCTAAATTTTTTATGAGAAGGTATAATTAATCATAATGACAAAGTATAACAATCGTTTTATATATTTTGTACAAGGAAATTAATAGAAATTGTACCTCACAAATTTCCTTATTGTCGTTAAATATGTAAGAGTATGTAACAGGGGGAAAATGGAGAAAATTAACCTGAGTCTACTTCGGACAATTAATTCCTTTCTCTCATGCTGAGTAAGAATGTCTTTCGGTGAAGTATTTACCGCAACAACTAAATTCGTGTTCAACTTCAACATAAAAATTTTTTCGATTTAAATTTCTATCCATCAAGCGAAATAATAACAAGGAAAACACAAACTATTATTCGAGACTGTGCTATTATGAGAGTATTGNTTCCATCCCCCCCCCCTTTTTTTTTTTTTCATCCAAGATGTACAAAGCGAAAGGAAAGTGTAAGGAACGAATCTAAAACGGGCAAAACAGCTTTTATTCGAGAGTTTCCTTACGTTCACATTAGACAAACAGTGCGGGGTAGAATATAATGAGTGAGAACCTGGTTCTGTATAAAATTTACGATAAATACAAAGGAAGAATAATAATATAAAGAGAAATTCGTTACAAATTTGAAGGGGAAGCACAATTGTCATGATGAAAAAATAAAAACTGTCCTTCTGGGAAACACTCAAATATAAATTATCATCTTGAATGATACCTCGATATTTCGCAACACTGTCCTCACCACACATCCCAACACACTGGCATCGCGTGTTGCGCGAACATTTCCCTGCCCGTCTGCCCTGCAGTCATTTCTGCGTCCGCGACCGACCATCACCAGGGCAATGCTCTTGTGCCTGCGATTACCCCCTTTCGGTTTTCGGGGCATGAATCCAACAGCGCGCCGATTTTCTTTTCGTCCTTCTCTCACTACGATTTGGAATTGGCTTCGACGTGCTAAGGATCGTACACAGGATAATTCATTATACTTTTGTCTTTTAGAGCGAGCGTCTACTATCCATATATTGTTAAGTAAATGACCATCATCATTTCTGTCGGAGAGAATATGGGGCGCTTTGGGACCCGCGGGCCAGAGTATATATCACGTGCGATATCCAACACTTGTAATTTCTCGGACTGGATTTATGGGTAAGAATGTGGCGGAGCCTGGTGGTCGGACGCGTAACACTGAGAGGTGGTCCTTGGTGCGTCGCAAATTGGGTATGTTCGTAGGATTGACAGAGAAAGTTTTGTTGATTGTCATTGAACTCGTATTTATGTCCCGTATTCTCATTGCTACATTTGCTGGGGAATTGTCAATACTATTTTCAAAACTTTGATATAATTTCGGAAAATGAAGTAATATTTACAATGGCTTAAATAAACAATTTATTGTCCAAGGAACAGTAACAAACAACGCATGTTCACTAGAAAGAAACTAACGCTTCAGAAGCAAACTAGGGACTATCCCATGAATAAAATATTTTGTAATGTCAAACTTAATCGAATGTCTTATATTTTTGGACAGACATGTACAAGTATATTTTGAAGTATGTAAATGCGGTTTCCTTATAATCTTGTATGTTTCTTATAATTTATTGTTCGGTATTAAATAAAGATTATTGATCCTAATATGTCCATCATACATCGTCAACCAGATACATATCACGTTCCATCCACAGTCACGAACGGGCGCAGACGAAGAGCCGAATTAATTTCACCCTGTCGTCTATTGATGACGGTCTTAAGGGATGATATTTCATATTATGTATAATTTAATTTTTATTTGGACGGTTAGCTGATCAAAATCTAGTTTATTTGGATGTTGTTTTACATTACAGCCATATTAATATGCTTCGTTGTACTTAGAGAGAAAGGAAAGGATATGATATTTAGATATCAACGTGGAGTCGGTTTTTACCAAAAACAGTATCATAAGATGAATTTTAAAAAACTCATATGATGGAACGCATCAATGAACAATGCAATATATCACGAATAAAGATGTCAGAAGAAAAATTTGTAATATTGAGGGATGGGAACAGAATAATATATTACTTAACCCACTAATGTAATTGGAGTCAAATCCCATTTATTTTGTTCAGTCCGGTCCCGTATTCATCTAGAGATCAGTAGACATACCAAAGATACTTCGATGGAATTTTTAGTTTAAAATGTAAGCACCTTAATTTCTTTTGATTCCCTCAAAATGAGACTCTTTATTCGTCCCTGGTGCAACGTATCTTGTCACGTGATGTCAAGGGCGGGGGGAGGGGAGGGCGATTATTTGAGCAAGAAAAACGGTTGCAGATAATTTGAAAATGTTAAATAATAAATAAATTTATTGTCAAAAAACAGTACAAACTGCGTATGACCACGTGGAGAGAAAAAAACTAATTTACTCTCCGGAAGCAAGCAAGGGACCATCCCATCAATTCCGATCAAAGGCCCTAAGGCAGAGGCGGATTCAAAAATTTCAGCAAAAGTTCCTAGATAAGATAAAAAGTTGGCTGCGAGTTATAATACTAATAGAATGTCAATATGTTTGTAATTTTACGCAAAAAATTACATGTACAAGTTATTATCGAACTATAGATTATTCTGAGTATAGTGTTTAAAAATCATTAAAATTGAAATAACACTAAATTCACGATTTATTGTTACAATAAACACGCCCCTAGACAAAGCCTAGAGAATCCGCTTTGATAAATCCGCCTCTACCAGAAGGAAAAACGGAGAAAAACCCGGGCCAGGATGGGGCTACA
>NNCF01130947.1:12506-55453 GCA_002313205.1 Laupala kohalensis | reverse complement strand
GTACTACAGCAATGGCGTGATAAAGTACAAGACGAATTTAACTTTTATTAAAATCAATAAATTCTTTTACATTGTAGAAGCACTGGTGCAGGAGGTAGTTTTTAACCGCTGATTTGAACAGATTCAATTTCATAATGTCTTTTATATTCTTGGGCAGGGAATTATTTTTCAGGATTTACAGTTTTAAAAAAATATTTACATAATCTGAGAATCTCTCAAAGATTGTGTGATTTGTGTGTCGGTACTTATTGGTAATTTGGTAGGTAAACCAAATTAGTTGAAAATAATTGAAAACCATTTCTTAATTTCAATAATTAATTTTCTGAAATATAAAAACTTAATATTCCACATGTTCACTCTTCAAAACTCTGAAGCCGTGGATGATCGTTTGCTAGATAAGTAATATCGGTCAATGTGGACATTGTCCTCCCTCCTCCCAAGAATATTCCGGAATTCCACCTCTATATCTGATGATCATAACCTCAAAAATCAGAACATTCCACGGTATCTGAAAGGCATGTGCTCTCAAGTTCATTGGACTTGAGAGACCTCCCTCCTCGCTAGAGCGTTCTACTTTACGAGGGAGAATATCGAATTTCATCGTCGCCCGATCCGCCCATCCAGCGTCCGACACGACATAAGGCGACAGCGGGTTGTAAACCAACCGACTTTAACAGCGCGTGCGCTAGCCGTGTACCACGTGCCGTGTGGGGCGAGTGCATGCTAACACTTTGTTTCTCGCTCGCGTGTGTGACTCGACAAGTGATTTCTGTTATTTGTATATCCTTGTTTAATGGTAATTTTCTTCGTTGCCGCCTTACATTACGACCAATCAGTGATAATTACGTTTACATTCAATGAGGCAGAAATAGAGGTAGAGGGGGTAGGAAACAACTCTAAACATGTCTTCTAGTTGGATATATGTAGGATTAGGGTTGTTTCCATTACATGAAAGACGAACGGGGATGAATTTTATAACTATACAATTATATCTCCTTGAAACATAAAGTGCGTCACAATTTTTTCAACGTTTGAAATGTAAAAAAAAAATCGAAGACATGGAAAGCTCATAAAATGAACTCATCCAGCTTTCCATGGATCTACTAAAAACAAAATGGAATATATTCATAACTGCATGTGTTGTCATGGATATTAAATTACTTTTTCATATTTATGCTTTACTTAATTGACAAGTGTGATTTTTTAAATCATTTTCCTCGATTTTGTCTAGAATTCAATAAAAATATTTCAGAACTTTTGGTGCTTTCAAAATTTTAGGATTTTAGATCTTCTTGCGAATTAAAGAAAAACAAATTTCTTGAAACTAAGAAAAGCGTTTGTGTGAATATAAATATAAAAAAGAAATAAGGAATTATTTTTTCAATAACCTCGAAGAAAAAAATATTACTCTTTTGAAATAACGGGCATTTACTAAAAGCTGATTTGCCATTTATTAGTGTAGCGTAAAATTTCGTTATCATTTTAGAATTTAAATATTCTGTACATCATTTCTTACCGAGCAAGTACGTCACTATGCCCAGGAGTAATTCGTTACAATTTTTTAACTTCTTGGTTGGGCAGCAGTGATTATTCGTAGTATAATATAATTTACGTTACGTTTTCGTCGAAGTTGAAACAATTTTTCACTTTTATTTTATGATCTTTACATTAAACATTTATGAAATATTACATTGTATGTTCCGATTTCTATCGTATTTCGTGCATGGTACATGTATTGTGTAGAATTTAAGCTTGCTGTTTGCAAGAAACGCTAATTATTTTCCTAATAGACAGGAATACTACACACTTCAGACGATTGCTTTCCAATTAGTGTAAAAGATGCAAATACATTTTTAATGATACCATAATGATTCTTCTTCATTCCTGTTGCTCGTTTCAAAAGCATAGGGCATACGTGAAAGCCTTGCACCGGACACGATTTGCTGCCAACCTCTTCACTTCCTTCCATGATTTTCCAAGATCTCCTGCTCCCTTCAGCATATTCCTTCTCCACGTTCCCCGTGGTCTTCCTCTCCTACGCTCCCCCTGTGGATTCCATTCCAGAGCTTCTCTTTCTATGGAATTATCCTGTTTCCAGAGATTATTGCCGATCCATCTCCATTTCCTTCTTTTGATTTGTTTATCAATTGGGCCCTCGCCAGCAAGTTCCCAAAGTACCTCGTTTCTTATTGTCTGGGGCCAATGGATGTTGAAATAATTTCTTAAATCTGTATTAACGAAAGTTTCATTCTGGTGTCATTGATTATGGCCTAGGTTTCTGCTCCATACAAAATAATCGGAATAACTAGAGTTTTAAAAAGTTTTAGTTTAGTTTTCCTTGAGATGTATATATTTCTCCATACTGCATACAACTGGACAAACACTGCATTCGCTTTTCCAATTATAGACTTATTCCTCCTTGCAATATTCCTCCTTGTTTGTTTATTTTGCTTCCGAGATAGGTGAAAGAGTTCACATTTTCAATGTGTTGACTATGTACTACCAATTGGCTGTGAGATCATTATAAGTCCAGCTATCTCCAAGATTTGACATAGCTTTGAAAACTTTTCTTGCATGTCTGAATGATGTGAGAGCAGACAGATATCGTTCGCATAGTCTAGGTCTTCGATGGTTTCCGTCATTTTCCACCTAATCCTTAATAACCATAATGATTAACACCTCTTTTTTGGCATTTGAACCTCCCCGTGAAAACATTTAACGTTGCATTCTTCACCAAAATCTCCCATTGACCTCCATGTCACATCACTGCTTCTACCTGACCATGCCAATATCACTCGTTTCGGCCACAACAAAACTCGGAAGTCAAATGTGCACTCTGTCAAGCCCGCACCCAGAAAGGAAAAGGTTCGAATGTCACTCCGCGTCTCCCGAGTCCACAGCAAGAAACTAACCTTTTCGAAAATCCAACGAAAGGAAGTTATTAGTCGGTACTCTGCGGTAAGGGAGTAGAGAAGGAGGGGTACGCTTGCCCTTAAACGTCCAAGTGAGTCCAAGGATCGACTCCGTACGCCGGCCAAAAAAAGACGATCGCGCGCGTGCACCATCGTGATGGCCATGGCGGCGCGGCGCGTGCGTCGTTTGGTTTTTGCGCTTCGTTTTTGTTTTTGTTTAATGTCTGCGTTCGCCGGTGTGCTTGTGAGGTGCCGACGTCGGAGAGACCCAGCGGTTCAGATCCGACCGAGTGCTTCGCACGAGGAGAGAATGCTAAAGAAGCCACTGAGGAGACGGATGCTCGGATACTGAATGGTTTGTTCTTCGTGATTGAAAGTGAAGTTTTCTTGAGGACGAGTGCCCCCTGCTTGTCGCGCTGAGGATATGTGTGTTTGCTGAATTCATGATGGAGGAAACCTCATACTTGTGTATGGGTTTCACGGATTGTGAAATTTCTCCTTCCGGATTTGCTATTTTAGTTAACATTCTTGAATGGACAAAAAATTAAGCAAATTTTGTGAGATGAATTTTAGCGCACTATAATTTCTAGTGCTTTCTTATTTGTCTATCATTGTATTTTTTTAAGGATCTTCCATTATTTCGCTAATGACACATAGAAAACGAGGAAAATGAATTTCATGTATTATATGTCACACAATTTTACGTAAAAGAGATGCAATTTTCATAAACGACATGAGTGTATTTTTTGCTTTTTTGTCTCGTGTATTGATTTTGAAATATTTGTTTACGATCCATATCCGTTATTAGGTATTTGGCTTAATTAGTCGTTTCACTATGCATTATCCAACTCATATTAAGTACATATTATTCACACCCACATAAGTACATGTTATTAAGTACATATTATCAAACCAAAATTAAGTACATAAGGTTTCGAAATATTCATGAAAAGGATGTTTACGAACCATTCCCTTTATTAGCAATTAGTATCCATTTTTCGTTCCACCGAGCATATTCAAATCCAAACGAAGTTATAATTACGTTTTCTGTTTAATTAATACATTTATGCTGTATACCCTTTTATGTTTCTTTTATGATTCTGCTTATGTTTCTTTTAAATTAATGTAAACATTTACATGTTGGTAATAATGAATTTGTCATAGCTAGATGTATGAAAATCATTTATTCAACTACGTCTTGAATGTCAGAAATAATCATCGGAATGAAAATAATATTTGCACATATCAGTACCTTGTTTCTTTTAGTTGATACACTGTTATAATTATCTTCAAGAAAACATTTTTATGCACAATATGAACATTCATATCATCTACTTTTAAGTGCCACGGGAGTCAAAAGGAACCGCGTAACAGCGTGTCAAAAGGACATAATTATTTCAAAAATTAAAATCAAATTCGTTCTAAGTCTAGAGGAGTAACTTGAGTAGAAACTCGTGATCATTACTCCCCAGCTCCTCAAACATTGTCCCTCATGACTTATTAGTTCATACAAACGATCCATCAAATAAATCATAACTTACGAGAGAAAACTTTCTCTCCCCACAAAAATTATACGTAGCAATTTTGAATACCGTTAGTGTTTGATTTAAGAAAATCACAAACGAAGATATAACCACGTGGGATGACATATATAGGTTAGGTCAGGTCAGTGAGAATGTATTGGCCATGCAGTGGGAGGTGGCGCGGTTAGGAGAGCAAAGGGGAAGGGTGGGAAGAGACTATGGTGGAGATAACTGTCCGCAACGGTGGCGACCGAAGAGGTGGGGGTGGAAGGCGCATGGTCGAACGACGTCGCGTCGGTGGAGATGAGGGAAGAGGGGCGGGAGTCGGTGACCGAGCCACGCGGCGCGGCATGGAGGGCGTGGCAATGAGGCGCGGCACATTACCGATCTGTGATTGTGTATCCGGTCGCCGAGTCGCACCGAGCAAGGTCAGGTCCTGGCGAGCAGGAAGCTATCTCTGCCTCCACCGCCCACGTCCTCGGAGTGGCGCCGTGGCGTCGCTCTGCCTACAGACGGACACTCGTCCTCGTCCTCCCTTCGCCGTACACTTCTAATGTCCTCTTTGATAAAGCGCACCTTCGCAATATTTTCATTTTTTTACTTTCCAATTACACAGAATGTGTAAAGGAAGTATTGTAATCGATCGCGAAAAAAATTCGAGATCTCTTCGGATCTTTACAAATTGGCTTCAGTAGAGAGTATTTTCAAACTTGAGCGATTATTTTCAATGTAATATGTGTGTGTATGTTAAGAATTTTTTTCCTCCGATAACTCACGAACAAATTCTCTCTCTACTGAAGCCAATTTGTAAAGATCCGAAGAGATCTCGAATTTTTTTTCGCGATCTATCGAAACCAAACTGTAATTTGACTTTGAATGCACTGGGAATTTCTGTTTTTTTCGGTTTTATTTTATTTTTGTGCCAATGTAGGTTGTTTAATGCTTAAATTTTTTATGAGTTATAATTGGAAATTTGGGCGGGGAACTCTCCAGACGTTTTGTCTCAAGAACTTCCCATCTGACAGACGGTTTAAGGATAACTCAGGTCTACTTTGGCCTCTCCCAACATAAAATAAAAACATTCGTTACTTTTGTAGTGACTATATCTGTAGAATTACAAGATTATACAACAGTACTCAAACATTGTTTCGAGGAGGATTAATCAGTTTCTACTCCTTACCATATTAGCATTCATCAAAAGAGTAATATTTAAGAAATACTGACATTTCATTAGCAACGGACGGTATTAAATTATTCTTATTGTTTGACTAAATCTATATATAGTTTTAATAATCAATACTTTTCGTTCGCGTGTGTGCATGCAAAACTGCTTAAAAATAATGACACAGCTTTCACTTGCCATACGCTTATAATACTCTCTTTGATTAAGTACTCCTTCGCAATATTCAACTCTTTTTAACTACGCACACGCGGGATATGTTTGGAGAATAGTTAAGTATATTGTTTCTGAACCATTAATTAATAATATCTTAACAATTTAAAGGAAATGCTATGAACAGTAATAATAAACTGACAATCCCTGATTAAATGTTTGTACATGTTTTTGTTTTTTTTAATTTTATATTATCAATATTTCAAAACCTATCCTGAACATGGGGAAATATTTAAAATTGTTGATGATATAGAATAAATAAAAATAAAGTATTGTCTCTGTTCAATTCAATTTATCTAGAAGTAGCATTCATTACCTCAAAGGAATGTTAGAATGCTAAGAAGTTAAGACAATGATATGCACATGGTAAGGGAAGATGCTTTAAACTTCATTTAAATATCAAGTAAGATCAAAAGAAATTACTTTTAATTTATCCTAGTCTAGTATAATTGATTATTCTCGACTGAGCGCAAAGAAACCTTCGCAAAGTGAATGATACTACCGATCCTACATTTAAGTGAAAAATTGTATTTATATGTAATACATATTGAGAAAGTGAAATAGGCAGCTTACTTTGAATTCTCCAGAAAATATAAACCAATGACCACATAAACAAAAGATCTTTATTAATCCGGAATGTATGAAATAAAAATAAATATGTTGGATGCAATGATATTATTGTGTAACAATAGACCTCTTTCGTTACCTCTGTGAAATGAAGGTCAATTTTCATATTTCTTTAACGTGTTATTTCAGCAAACTTAGCACGTAGAATAAAATCACGTTTATTTGAGCTATGATCCGATACTAGAATACCAATAATACCAATTTGTAAGCAATAATTCATCAACTTTGTAAAAAATTGAGAAATATAAATGGAAAACGTTTTAAGCGGCAAAAAATGTTTTTACAGAAGACAATAATACTAAATACACGCCGTAATATAATATGAAAAATTGTAGGAAAATCATAATAATTACTTGTTTAATGTTGCAACTAACATTGGTTTACAAATATTGTATTTTATTCAAAAAAGGATTTATGTTGAAACCATTGTAAATGCAATATAAGTCAACTATGGTTAATGTTCAAATACCACATGTGGTTTCCAAAAATAACGCTGCAAGTACCACGCATTGTACCCAAAAGAGTGTATATGCCACGCATGCTAACCATCATTTTACCTCGCGTTACGACAAATTATTGAACTAATATTTAAAAAAGTAGATTATAATATCGCTTTATCCGATAGTTATTGCATAATGACAATTGCACAGTAATATTGAAATCGTCGATAAAGAGGAAGTAGGTATTTCGATGACAGATCCAAACTTAATTATCTTTTAATAACTAATTTAATTATAGGGGATCCAAGAACTAATTTATCCTGTTGCCAGGCACTAAGACAAATAGTAAAGACCATAAGGATGTTTTTAATATTTTAAGAAATCATAAAGTATTGTTCAAATTACAAAGATTTAATGACAAATAAATTCATAATTTTTATTTATTTCATTGTGTATTTACATATGTCAAATTTGTGGAATGCAATGTGGTCTGTTATTTATAAGTGTCCTTTAACTAGTCTCAGAACGCAAAAATCTTTCTAAAGGGGATAATGAAGTCATGTTTTTGAGAATAGCGCAGTCTGTCAAGAAAAGAGTGGACTGTGAACAAAACATTTACATGGCAGAACACGTGTGCCACGTACGTACTTGCAGCAACTGATGCCAGTTTTTACGTTTGGGTAGCGCTGCCATCAATTCTCTTGGTGCTCAGTAGTCCCTACATAGGCGCCGCTCCTCTTCTGTTTTTATTTGGCGCAGTGGATTCGTGGACTACGACTTGAAGTATTTCGAGGATGGCCATATATTACGGCATATTTGGGAACGCATTTTCTTGTGTGTTTTAGACCAGATTAGGGAAAAAAATACTCTATATGTATGTTAGGTTTTATTAATTTTATTCTGAGAGATATTTTGATTCAATTGAAAATATCAAACATTTAAAGACATCCAAATGTTACGGCAGAAAACTGTATTTGGTCAAAAATAAATATAGTGGTACAGAATTTTAACTTTTATGTCTTTCGTGCTTTCATAATTACCCACAATATCTGCCTCGTCAATTTAACCACTGTTTTGGAATTCTTTTTGCAAATTTGTTGTTTTATTCAAAGTCCAAAACGCCTGGACGCTTTCCGTAATGGAATACCATATTCTTTTTGTCCCTTATAATGTCGTTCTCACCTTCACATTCGCCCACTTATTTCGCAATACCAAATAACGTTCATCGTCTATCTTTCTCTTAAGGTTCCTCTGGTGCGTGTTATAGATATTTACAATTTCACTCACGGTTTGATACTACGATACAAATATTTAATGGAAACATCTGAAGAAGATCAAAATTGAGGCTGGAGCGTTGTGCAATAAAATATAGTGATTAGTTGTGTAAGAATAGGTAGATAAAATTTAGAAAACATAAGACTATAATGATAGACCCAAATAATTCATCAGCTGAAGATATTTATTTACATTAGTTTGTTTTGTGTCGTGATCCCATCAAAAGACGGTATACGACTACATCTGTATTACAAATAGAAAAAGAACCAGTAATCTTCTTTATCTGTTTCACTTCCGGTCTTGTAAATTCCTTGTGAGAAATTCTACTTCAACAATTAAATATTAGTCAAATCATTCAAAAGTCTAATTATATTCTTTGCTTTGTGCTTGGTAGATTACTTTTAACATTAGTTTTACGAATAATAGTAGGCCCAACTAGTAACGACAATCTGATTTGTAACATAAAAAGTATTAATGTTGAAAGTAATATGAAGTATGAATTCTCTTTATTCCGTTCTTGAGAACCATGAACTGCCGTTAGCCCGTATACCCACGACGTAGGAAAGAGCAAAAAATTATATATCTCTCTAGAATGTCTTGTAAACCCTACAAAATATTTTCAAAACTAATTATGTTTTTTTTTTATTTACAACTCTAAAAAATTTCGGCAAGGTGTGTTTTAAAATCGCCGGTAAGGCATCTTTTAAAAGCAAAAACTACGAATAATTGTATTCATTTTTGTAAATTTTAGACATAATTCTCTGTCTGTGGAACATAATTCTAATTGCTACTCGGAATTAATTTTTTCCCGATTTTCCTAGACGTCTGATGTCAGAAAGCGGGAAGAAGCTCGATGGTACTAGATGGGTGAAGAGAAAAAAGAGTTAAAATGTGCAACAACCAGCAGTGGATAAAAAAATAACTGTATAAAAGATAAAGATCTACTCTGAATACACAAAATTGAGACCACAAAGATTGAAATAGTGGTTATATTTACTATCATCTCTATCTCCTGAGTAACCCGGAAGGGCATTGTCAATAAGCATCGTAGTTAAGTAGTCAAATGCGATTCAGCATTCGTGTCTCGACCGCTTCGCGCACCCGTATCGACAATCGAATCTTTCTGAGCTTCGCGACGTCGTGCGGCTCCTCAATCGGGAGGCAAAGCAATGGCGACGACCTGTGCTGTGGCGACCCATCAGCCTTTGTGTTCTCAAAGGGAGGCGTGCGTGCAGGGAGGATTCGAAAGGCGAATGTATGAACTCACTCGCGAAGAATCAAAGCATACTCCGTGTCATGGGGCCGGCGTCTACGAAGAAGTATAATCAGCAACGATCGAAGATTTCCTGGTGGAGATGACTCGTGTTATCATTCTGTATATGAATTTTTGAGAAGATATAAACATTTTAAAGGAACCCAGTAATAATGCGTATTTGGATTGTAATACGTATTTGGAACCCATCCTGACCCGGGTTTTTCTCCGGTTTTCGTTCGGGTAGAGGTGGATTTTTTATGAAGCCTCGCTAAGCTCTTGCCTAGGGGCAGTATCAATTGAAATAATTATTCGGAATATAGTGTTATCTAATAGTTACGATTTATCAAAAATACTTTCCGAATGATCTATAGTTTGATAATAATACGTACTGGTGAAATGACGTTTTTGTGTTTCATTAAATACAAATTTGTTGGTATTATGTTAATATTATAACACGTACCGAACTATTTGTATTGTGTTGAAATGTTAAATCTGCCTCTGCCTTAGGGCCCTTGATCGGAATTGGTGGGTTGGTCCCTTCCTTGCTTCAGGAGAGTAAATTAGTTTATTGTCTTCCACGTGGTCATTCGCAGTTTGTAGTTGCTTTTACAATACAGTTTATTATTATTATTTAAAAAAATTCAAAATATTTGATTTGTTCTTGTTTTTTCTTCTCTTATTTTATATTTAAAGCCTGTACCACCGGTAAAGTTTAAGTAAATATTCATACGCCTCACTCCAACTTGATTTGTACATTCGTGATGATTTAGTGTAACAATGTTAAACGAATGTAATAAAGTATTACATTACCGTTAGATACACGTCGAGGGACTCAAGTCTACGACCTATGACACAGGAGATCGTGCCCTTCTCTGACGTCAACGGCAGCTTTTAAAAAGCCATTTTAGGATTACAAGAAATGAAGTGGAATCACACACTACAAGATTGAAATTTGGAAATAATAATTACTTTTTGTAGTGAAAAATTATTTTGTGTTTTCACGAAAATTATTTCATTCACGATTTAGATTCTCAAGTGACTATTTGTATGTTTTGACTCATAAGCTTAAACCAAGATACGAACTACAGCTAATAAAAATATTTTAGCGTTAGATTTACAATTGTGAGAGATGTCTAAGTGAATTTATTTTTTACTGTAAAGTTCTGTGAAATATGAATAATTTACATCGTTGTGTAACGTATCAACTTTGAAAATAATTAATGAACTTCAATAGACCACCATATATATTTTATATCCGTGTGTAAGACATGCGATAAATTTAGTGAAGTCAAAATGGCGGGTATATTTTATCCCACACCTTCTGTACTACGTGGAAGATCAACTTCTCGGACAGAACGGTTGTATTGGTCAGTGAAATCACAAACAAGTGAGGATATTTTTTTGAGAAATGAATTGAGACGCCGAGGGAGAAATGATCTCTCCAGGAAGTCTTAGAGGATGCGAACTCAAAGGTGAAAGATTTCTGATTTATGTCTCAATTGGGTTGACCAATGGCTCGGTTCATTCTCCTCTTGCTCTGATCCATCTCTCCTCACCTTTTGGTAACCCAGCTCCCTTCCAAACACTCCTCTACCCGTCTGCCCCCGCTGTTCTGTTCCACTCACGAGTGACAACCCACAATTGACGTGGCATTAGTACGTCCCCGTCACGCACTCCTTCGCCGACCAGGAAACTTCAGAGACGAATTTCACCCCGCGGATAGCGCCTCGACTTGTATTCAAAGGGATAACAGTTGTCTTCCCGACAGACGACTAAAGAATTGCGTCATTTTGAAGGCCAATTTGTGATGATATGAAATCCACCCTTGAATGATGAAGACAGTTGACGTTTTGGCTCTAATTCATATAATTTTTCATCTTATACTTATTAGGTTTTGCTTTCTTTAAAAACGTTTCAATGTGTTATTATGCACCTTCTTTTATTAATTAAACTAAAAACCTCTTCAATTTCAATTTTTCACAGTAAATTTCAAAAATATTTATTATTATTATTTGATTCTGGTAAAATTCCAGTAAAAGTAATGTTTATTTATTGAATGAATTTTAAGGAAACAAATTTCTTGTGAACATGTCAGCAAGTATTTTTGAAAGTTGTAGTATCTGATTTATGCTGTCATGAACGCAATTACGAAAGGTTGAGCTGAAAGTATGTAAATTACTATGTGAATATATCCAATTTATAGAGCACGCAGAGAGAACACAGGCGGTAACACATTCCGAATTCAAAAACTTGTTAATTCCAAAGTATGGAAATATTTTTTTGTTGAAACTAGATGTGTGAGATTAGAGCATCAATAAATATAATTCATAAAAATAAGATAAAAATCTATCAAATATTTCTATATATGACAATAAGCGTACAGATAATAAAATTTTATTTTATGATAGTGTTACTGTTTATTTAATTGCTTCATAAAACTTAAAATAGTGATCAATTAATTATTTTTTCAGTTGTATAAATAAAAGAAATAATCTTATTTGAATTATGGTGTACGAAAGTTGGACATAACAGACAATTCAGTTTATTTCTACAATTTATGAATATCCTTTGTCCATTCCTCCCCAATGTATATTTCGCTATTAACTAATTGTTTTCCAAGTGTTGGGAATGGATTTTTATTCGCATGTTCCTGAGACAAAGAAATGAATTTGATCTTGAAACCTCTTACCACGCCATGAAGCACGCAGAGAAATCTTCCCGTTCACTGTCTGAGTTACGCCTCCGAGTGGTACTCCAACGCCGCCTCTGTATGCAAACAAGATCCGCGTCTGCACTGGCGACAAGAACGCTACCACGTTCGCCTAATGGCCACGCAGCGATACTCTCGTGTTTCCAGCATTCTCTTGTCTGTCGGACATTGCGACCAGAGATAGGATCGGTGTGCGATGGCGTTTCGATCGTTATCGGGAAATCGAAGATCGAAAGATCGAGATCTTATCTGGTGCGCGTGTGTGGGAAGGTATCGTCGTCAGACCTCCAGGTGTGTGAATAAAATTTGTGAGATTGATTAACCTTGGAATTTTATGATAAATAACATATGACGTGTAAGAAGACCGCTATTCCAACAAGGGAGACATTATGCGCTTTAAAGAGCATTTAATATATGGCATCTTTGCATACCATAAGTATATCTTTAATATATATTAGGGGGAAAATCAAATGTACTGAACCTCAACATTATAAGAATATTTAATTTTTTATAACAAAATATAACTTACGGGTCCGTATTTTTAAGACAACAATGCAATGAAACTTCCCTAAACTCAATTTTGTGCACAAGAGATTAGAAGAATATCCTACGGCTTATTAATTTAAAAAAGCAACAGCCGATAAAAACTTATTTCTAGGCAAATTATTCATAATTTAAGAAAAAAAAAATTTAATCTTTAAAAATGTTATATTGTTTGGTTTCAGGGGAAATCTCATTTCACACTACTCCTTTCGTCGGGAGCAGAGGTGGACAAAGTTGATCTGAAATTTAGCTTCGTTAACCGTTACTCTGTTAAATTAAAGCGTAAGTTTGTTGCTGAAAGTGTAACCGAAGATAAAATTAATGGTTAAAAGTTAATTGAATATTTAAAATGCGAAATCAGTGAAATTGTCAAAGATTATGTTTGTCGAACTAACACTAGCTCTTTATAACATGCAAAGGTGTAATGTACGTAGGTCATGCCGGATAGAGAAGGTAAATACAAGCGTAAGATATATTTATTGTGTCGCTACTTCAAATATAATATAGAACTTATATATAGTTATATTAGTAATGATGTATACCCTCAATCCCTTATTTTCACTGATGTAAAAAAAGTTTTTAGAAAACACCAATTTCCCATTTCGCACTCTGAGGGGTTAATTTTTGTAAAATCCTTTCTTAGCGGATATTTTTGATAATTTTTGTGTCACGCTCTTCCCAACCCCCACCTCTAGGGACGTCATGCACCTCATGTGGTCTGAAGGGTACATAATGTCATTGGAAAAACACACTCAACGTCTTCGAATGTACAATAACCATGGACTCGCCCCTAATATCGGTCTTTTTACGTTTCACTCTTTCCGCCCCCAGCTCTAAGAATACAGTGCTCCTATGTGATACCATCTTGAACATAACGGCATTGCATGTTGAAACATCTCGTCAACCCTAAAACCATGTATCCGATGCATTTTTATTTATATTTTAATATTTCAATATTAGTTTTCAATTACTTTTATCTATTTCCACCCCCACCCCCACTCTTGAGTTAGTGGAGTGTTTATTTCATGAGGGCTAAATTCAGACTTACACAATACCGGGATTTTACAATCAACTCAGCGACGCCGAAAATTATGTCATGTTCGATAGCAGCCCCTTTCCTAGGAGTGCTGGAGTTTATACGGACCGATTGCGGACTTTGACGTCTTTGAGAATGTCACTACTAATTTCAGCGTCCCCGAAAACTATGATCTCAACACTAATATCAGACACTTTCGATTATTTTTACATTTCATTCCTTCTCACCCCCAACGCAATGGTCCTTATAGGTGATCTGACTATGAGGGTGTCACTGCACGTCAGCGGTCCCAAAAATGATTTATTCAACACCAATATCGGTCGTTTTTTTTATTTTTTACCTGTATTTGTTCCCCTTCCCTACCCTATGCATGCTATGGGTATATTATCTGCAATGAGGACTGACTGGTAACTTACAAAGCATCTGGGACGTCCTTATCTATCCCAACGCCACCGAAAAATATGGTTTCGAATCTAATATCAGATTTTCCTATTATTTTTACATGTCATCCCCTTCTCACTCCCTCTCTGGGGGTACAAGGGATGACTTTCCCTTGCACCCCTGGATAGGGCTTGATGTCATATAGTCAGTCATCTGTGTATCAAGTTTGGTTGAAATTGCTCTAGGCACTCCAGAGTTATAATGTGATGCATGCATAAAATATTCCAACCCCCCATTTCACTCTCTTAGGAACGGATTTTCGTAAAATCGTTTCTTAGCGGATGTCTACTCCCTAAAAGGAACCTGTCTGCCAAATTTCAAGTGTGTAGGCTTTGTAGTTTCTGAGATTTCGTGTTTAGTCAGTCAGTGCAATTTCGCTTTTATATATACAGATAAAAAAAATGTAAAAATAGAATATATAACATTAAAATTTTCATCTGATAGTGACAAAAGTTACTCCGCAAATTATTTTTTTCACAGGTAGTCGTCAAACGGTATTATTATGTTTTTTCGTCCGTACTATACTGTTAAGTTACGTAATAAAACCACTGAACCAAAGACATAATGATCGTCAACTAAATAATAGTTTTTATTTTTCCTATTCGATTTCGTTCTTTCAGTAGACTTTGAAGTCCACGGGTCGGAGGATGGGGATGGAAGTGGGGGAAGGGAAAAATCCACAAGGCAAAATTACCGAATTGTTTTTCTTTTTCAAAGAAAGTATAAGCCTATGTAGAAATCTCTTGCAGTTTGACCTGATACTTTTTCTCCCTTTGCCAACGTTTCAGTAACGAACGTTACCTTCATCATGGGTTAGTAGAGCTTACACATCACACACATACTCTCCAACTACCAATGCATAGATACAAAACATCCAATAAGAATATCCTTGCACTGGGCACCCATCTTAGAAAATAAATATTGTTGTGTTTTTTTCTTTTTGTATAGCATTCGCGAATTGGAATCACTGGTCCATGTGTGAACCTTATTACATGAGCTTGGCGCGTATCACCTTAAGTGAGTAAACCTTGTTCCCTTGTTGTAGCGGCACTTTATATCCTCGACACACGCATATTTGCATTTTCATTAATTATAATTTTTCATATATGTTGTGGTTTTCATATTTATCATGTGGTAATTTTCATATCAGTGCATTATTTCCCTACTTGTTGTATTTCGGAAGATAATTAACAACTGTTGAGACTTACGTTGAGATTTTCAATTTCAGACCCTTCCGACGGCGCATACCTCAGACCGTACTGAGGTATTGAGTCTAGGCATTCATGGAGACAGAAGCGTATGAAGTCCGAGAATTCGCCATAATTTCACGGTAAAGGACCTTCACCACGTATGGCCTTGAACAATAATACATCCATTCTGATGTTGCGAGATAAGACAAATTCAAGCGCACCGTGGGACAATGCTTTAAATAATTAACGGACTTAAATAACGAAATATCAATGTAACGGAAGTTAATAATATCGTTAATTATTTTAGAAATTACCTTAAAATGAAAGGAGTTAAATAAAATGCTAACTTCGTTTATTAACTATTAATGGATTAACTCTTTTCTGCCCGGATGTGGTTGTGAGCATAGTCAGTTTACTCAACGAGTTGACTGATTGCAAAACAGAATGTGAAAAAGAATTTTTGGAGATATCATGGGTTATTAGTTTTACGAACATAATTTGATCACAGATGTTGTCTTCTGAATTGCTCATTTACCTCCATTGTCCACCATAGGATTTCATGAGTATTTGATCATATCCGCCTCGTGTGTAAAAAAATTTTGTTTTTGTTTGTTTGCGTAACACACACATATTTGCATTTTCATAAATTATAATTTTTCATTTCTGTTGTTGTAATCCAGTGCATTATTTCCCTACTTGTTCTATTTCGAAGGAGATTAACAACTGTTGAGACTTAAATATTGAGATTCCTACGACTGTACTTTGTTCTAACATCGTACCATTTCTTTCCAGAAACGTATAAAGCAGGGGTATAGTACCAACTTTGGCAGTGTAGACACTTTGGCAGTGTCTCAACTCCATTCAGTTAGTCCAACCCTCCCTCATATAGCAGTCTTCCTAAAATTTCAAGTCGTAAACGGTGAATGTTAGCTGCTGTAATCATGCTGTAATCTGCTGATACTGTTCAGACTATGTAGGTAAATTGAAACATATCAATCCCAAAGCAAACACAAAGCAATCCCAAAGTTCAAAAATATATCAATCCCAAAACAGTGCATGAGCGTTACTTCCACTCCATTACACACCTGGTATAGATCCCGATACTTACTCATCTGTACTAATCCTGGAGTTAGTCCATATGACAAATCAGTCCATATACAAATCTTATACACAGCGTCCAGTTTTTCATAGTTCAAACTATTTTTGACCAAACTCGCACTTAATGTGATTATTTCTTTACTTCTACAAAATTTGTGTACCGGACGTTAATTCAATAGACCAAAAGAATATAAACCTTCTTTGGTTCCTTTCTTTGAAGCAAAATCATCTGCAGAGAGATTTAATGTTTATCACCCATATGAAACCTTGTTTCATCGCTATGCGTAATATGACAGTACGATAATTCATATATTTTACGAAAATTTTTCTCAATAAAATAAATTACTTAACAAAATTGAAACATTATACAATAGTAATGTGACTTAACGAAATTTTCTTAGCGATATTGTGATCTTCAAGAAGGTTTAATACGAGCCATTCCTTCCTTAGCAATAAAGTATTAACTAATAAGTGCGTCGAATTTGTCTAACCAACCAAAAGAACATCTACACAGAAATGATTGGAGAAATTTAAATTGTTGATGTACGTACATTCTAAAATACACAAATTTTGTCCGGGAAATATTTATATCGCCATCAAACCCTAAGCAAGCACTTTGTTTTTCTTCAATAGTCTTGTGAATCACGCTCATGAACGCTCAAGCTCCATGCGCATCCTCTTCAACCATTGTTTCGCCTTCAACTATAGACGTGACGAAGTGTGTACTAGCTCCTCTGCCTTGTTAAAACACGCTTCGGCAGATGAAATCCATGGCATGAGAAAACGATTCAAAACACGCCTCGACGAAACAGTGATGTTGCTTTTATCGGCGTTCATGTCTACGCGATAGGTCGGCGGGTTCTGAATATCGATCGCGAGCACGAGTGAGATATACGACCGGGGCACGACCTTAAATCTCGTCCTGGCGTCTAATGTTTGCTATAAAGTGACCTGGGCGCTTCGGCGATGGATCCGGAGCGGGTGGGATGCAGAGCGTGAAAGATAACGAGTTGAAGGATGCCGAAAAATCAAGGGAGAAGGATAGTAAAGGATATTCATCATACTGTTGCAGGAATGTATTAGACAAGTTTCCTGCGGATTAGTGTTAATCCTAATCAATTTTTAAAATTTGGACAGGTCATCTTCACATTTTGTTCTACGTCTTAAAATAGAACTTTCTTAAAATCCCAAATTTTTAAACTATATATTAGGGGTCGTTATTGAGCTTTAAAATCATGAATACTTTAATTTGAGACTTTAAATCTTTGTATCGTACCCTAAAACATATTCTTAAAACCTGATATTTTGATGTAAATCTTATTTTAAATCATAAGTCTTGTCCAGATTATTTTAAGAAAATTTCATTTTTAAGAGAGTTTCTTGTCCAAATTTCAAAAGTTGTTTTAGGAACCAACCTAATGAATATATCCTCTTTGTTTACATGAACCGGAAATAATTTATTATATTTGACTTTCTTCTCACTTGGTGGCATTAGTTGTAAAGTGTGAGCTCTTATACAAATTATGTGGGTTTGATTCCCGCATGTAATGTAAGAGTAAATTAGAAGGATATCTTCATCTCTTTATCACCTTTCTTCGGAATTTTTCATCCATTTTCGTGATAGGTTTGAAGGGAAATACTTCATGATGAAGTGTGTCAAAGAATATAAAAAAATACTGTATTTGCAGCTTTACATAGTTAAGTACGAACCACCATTGGGTTGAGTTAGACATCGAAGTTTCTTGTAGAGTATATAGTATCCCAACAAGAACATTTCTGTACAAAGAACGCCAATTTAGAGTAGCAAATAGATCAACTGTGAAAAGCGGAAAAATCTAGAGGTAGTCGTCGAGAAAAAACTAAATATATCTGTAGCCTTAGCAATGATTCTGAGCAAAAGAAAAATAAACTTAGTCGTTTATAATTTCATTCTTTGTGATGAAATTTGATCTTAAAATCGGTATTTTGGAATGTAAGAGATCTGAAGTGGTATTGATACAAAGTTCTGGTATCTCATTTTCATCTTTTGTAAGTATTCTTATTCCTTTTACTATGACAAATTAGCTTCGCAGGGTTTCGGTACGTGCCATTTCACTTTAGGCTAAACGTCTCGGAGACACAATACTCCTTTCAATTTAACTTCGTATTAAATAGAGTCTCTGTTTGCGAGATCGTTCTCTCGAGGTGACCGCTAGAGCGACGCGTCTTCGGTACGAAATAGAACATGAGGAGTCCGATGAGCGGGGCATGTGATATCGAGTCATGTTCTCTGGACTGAAGTGTCTCCATTGGATCTCTTCAGATCGGATATTGTGATTGGTTCACTATGCTCCTTGCGCGCCGATGCACCAATTCGAATTCCCTATGCAAACATAACATCGAAATAATCACAATGTCAGCTTCATGTCTCCGAGAGTCCTTCGGTTTCACGGTCTCCTAGTGTGAAACGACCCATCGAAGAGTCCCCGAGACGTGCCGCCTAGTGGTTGTGGATAGTTGATAATGATTGGTGTCAGAGACGAATTTACCAAAAATACTCTGTAATTCTAGAATATGAATTTGGAAATAATGTATTCAGCTAATAAAAGTGATTAGATGCTTCACAATGTTTCAAATTTCAATTCTCTAGTGAAACACTAAACATCTACTCTACATGTCTAGTGAAGAGCTAAGAGAGGTAATCAATATTCATTAATTTTAATTTCTCTCAGAGCCAATAAATAGTTTAGCGTGGTCTTAAAGCTTAAAAAGATTAATTTCTTATTTGGTGTTTTGTAAATATAAACACAACCATTGCGATGTGACAAGAATCAAAATAAGTTAATTTACTAGTAATGATTTTCTCTTTTCAAATTTATAATCAACAGAAGGAATGGAAGTTTCATTATGTATCTCATACATTATGCGTCTGAAATATTGGATTAAGTCGTTCCCTCTGTTCCTGACAAATAGAAAATTGTCTCTCTCGAAATGTAAATTCTTTAAAATTGAATTATTTGTGCATTTTCGCATGAAGAATAAATATATCTAATATATCATGCATCTTCAGTTGTTCGTATATCAGTGTCCTACATAATAACTTTTTCCGAAAAACTCACAATAATTGCGTGAAAAGAATTTTACATCTTAAATGCAGAGTGACTCTGAAACCTTTAACATTATTACTGAAAATATTACAAGTTAAACTACTCGACCCATTCTACAAGAAAAAACTATTTGACTCGATCATTTCTTTCTACTCGTTTTAAGAGATTTTCAGAAATCAATATTTTATTACATGAATCAGTTGTATCAGAATATTCATGTATTGTACTCGTCTGTAACGAAACCATAATAGAAGCTAATCAATGTATGAATCCCTTTGAACTTGTAGGAATATACAAAGACAACTCTTCACACATACTGCTCGATAACTGAAAGGTTACATCGTGAGAGATAGCAACATCAAAGGCTGAAGCCTCAGAGTTGAGTTCGTCTCAGACGATAATCACCTGTCATTAGTTTGTTGGCCTACGGCGCTATGAAAGAAGTAAAGAGAGGGTGGATGCCGACGCCCTGTTAAATTAGGAGAGGAGTCCGTTTCAATATGAGGGCACCGCCCGGTTCTCCATCGCACCTTCACCGACTACCACCCCCTTCACATTCATCTCCACCATGTATTGCTCCTGACCTTCCCCTTCAGTCTCCTCTCAATCACTATCCCTACCAGATCTCTATCGATCGAGATGAAGCTCGCTAATAGCGTTATATATAGGTGAGCTTCAACGTCATACAACCTATATTTATTGATACGTAGCAGACAACCATATAATTTATTTATTTCTTCATTCTAAGGAATGAGAAGATACCATTAATATTATTTATATGTATATATCAATCCCTTGTTAGTACAATGAAATACTGCCCAGTGAATAAAAAGTCCTCAGTGATCATGGCTCACCAGTTGTCGGTTGAAACTCTGACTGGGAATGAAGGATAACATTCCTAAAAAGAAGGACATTGGTTGAGCACAATGACACGTAATTAGATCCTTCTCAATTTCGTCTCTGGATGGAAATAAATAGAATTCTTGAAAATCCACCCGACCATGAAAGGATTGGAAGATAACAGTTATGCACCTGCCAAAGATCCGTTTTCTTCTCAACATTTTTAGATGAGGAAAGGGTTATAAGTCAACAGTTGTAGAAAAATAGCTGTTTCAAAAAGCAACAGGCGTGTCTAGAATACTTGGGGTTTAAGAGTTCTGTCCATCCAGTCGGCATCTCCTCAGAAGACACTACTTCAGAAGCCGGGCTGAAGTGAATCTTGGCCACCTGCTGATACCCACGATCATCGAAAATGCTTTGAAAAATAAACCTGCAGAGTCACGGAGGAACGCGGAGGTGGTTTTTTAGGAGAGAGGGTTGTTAGAGGGGGGTGATTTGCCGAACCCACCGCTGGCGACCTAGGAAGCCTCAATAAGAGAGCGAACACTATTACGAGTAAAAGACCACCGGTCCAGGCGGTGAGGGTGGATGCGAGACCAAGCATTCACTATCTTCCTGCGGGGGTGGTTTCTCAAATCGGTCTCATTTAAATCTATTAGGGCGGGACTCGCGTGCCGACGAGTGCGCCGGCACTCTAATCAACACTTTCGCTCGGGGGTGGAAACAAAACAGAACGCGTGTAAATAGGGGGTTAACGGGGGTAGTCACAAGTGGTGCGTCTCAGCAAGAACGGTCGGGAGATAGGGGTAGAAGACAAGAGAGGCCAAAATACGAGGCCCTAAGTAGGACTAATAGTGTAATAATATGGACAGATTCTCTGGGGGATGTTTCACACCTGCCACCCTTGTGAAACTCTTCCACTGAACCCTACGGTGCTCCAGCGCTTTTTTCTCGCCAACGCCCTTTACGGTCGGCAAGGAAAACAGACGAGACGTCAATGCTCGGAAAAAGTATTTATTTTATCCAACAAAAATCACAATTAAAAAAAGTGGTTTTATTACACCTGAAATTTTTTTTCTGTGAGATTACTATTTCAATTAAAATTTTATTTTTATTATTAATTTTATCATTATTTGTTATTCGAAAAAATACACTTAGTGTCTACGATGCAGAAATACAAACTTAATACCTACAACCATGTTAGTAGTCAGTTATTTTCTTTGGTTGAGACCCAAACGTCTCGCCAATAATTTATTGGTTCTATCTTCAACGTTATTGTCTTTAAAATATCTTATAATTTTTTCAATGTCTACTTAAGTATGAAGTCATGCGCTAATTGTAAAGGATATGAGGCAATAGTAAAAAAAAAGCTACACTGAAATATTCGTTTGTACGTAATTCAGGAGGCAGAAGGAAGAGATGAAAATTTATCATTTACAAAAATTTAATATACATTTCTATGAATATTTTCATGGTCTTGTTTAAACTTTACCATTTGTATTGTACAATCATTTCATGATATTGATATTAATATTAGAACAACAAATTAAATCAAATATCATGTAAACTGATCGTAAAGAGAAACGATATTTAAGAAATAACCCTTATTAATTAAATACTTAGCTTATTAGCTATTAGCTTGTTATTCTCCTCGCAGTCATACAGAGCTCCTAACTGTTTTTTGATGTTAAATTATTTATACTCCATGAATAATAAGTCAAGATTCATCCATTATGAAACAATTAATACGAGGAATTTTAAATGATTTTCATCTCCTTTATCTTATACTAATTATGTGCCTTGGAGCCCCTATAATAATAATTATAATAATAATAATAATTATTATTATTATATTAATGAAACGATGCAACATCCAGAAGAAATGCCAATGTTTTTAACCTCAGGAAACACAGTTCTTAAAAGTAAAGGTAAATATACAAAAAAGTAGAGCATTCGAGATGAAATACTTGCCTCCTAATTTGTAAAGAACTAACAAAATGTTTTGCCAATATAATGTACACATATTTGGAACAAAAATTTTTTACAGAAAAACAAAATAGATTTCTCAGAAACTTCATGAGCTGCATAAAACAGTTAATAGTAGACAATGTCACCACAAGTCAAATCTCATGAGAGTCATCCACATGGTTAACAATGGCTATCAGATGGCATTTGACAGCGTACCGCATTCCTGGGTATTTGAAATCATTAAAATTTCTTAGGTCAGCCAGTTTATCATATCCTCGTTCAATTCCTATATGTCCAAACAGCGAACAACTTTGCACTTATGTACAAAACAAGACGATTCGTACTGGAGAGATCCCCATAAAAAGATGCATTCTTCAAAGAGACTCGCTAACCCAATGCTATTTTGCACCTCCCCGATTCCTCATATCTCGAAAAATGTGAGGAAGAGACTTCTAAGATTTACCAAGGCTATGCAGTCAACAAATACATTCCTTACGACAATTCTTGTATCGTAAAAAACATCAGTCACCTTTGTATCAATCAATAATATAAAGCAGACCCCTCAGAGATTAACAGTGTCTGGAGGGTTTGCACAGTGCACCTGAACATCAAATGGAAATGTTAAGTGGAAGGAGAAACAGCTGCATGGAAGGCATTACAAAGACCTACCAACCAGTGGTAAACCACAAAGCATGTAATATGCGACTAGTAAAGGGCGATCTGTTTACGGAGACGCAAGGGTTTCTTTTAGCAATTCAAGACGAGGTTATCAACACGCTTAATTACAGGAGATATATTACAATTATCAACCAGAGGAAGTGTTGGAGAACAAAATACATTAATTATATTTTGATCGAACCATCCTGACAAATAAACCCACAACAATCGTCCAGGTATAGCACTTATTGACCAAAGTAATAAGATTACATTCCTCATAGACATTGCCGTGCCAAAAACAAATAATACAATAGCTGAGAAAATTTCAAAATACTCTCAGGAAGTTCAAAGAATTTGGAAGATAATACCAGACGATGTAGTCCCAAAAATAGTTTGTGCAACCGGAGTATTTCGAAAACTTCTGCATTCAAGTTTAGAAAGATTGTGTTAACCAATACATTTACATGGGTTCAACAATAATAATAATAATAATAACAGACAAAAATTGACAGAATATCAGTTAAAACCAACCATAATTGTCATGCAGTAATCCATTATTCTTAATACATGTAACATAGTTAGACATAGATAGGGACTCCTGCTTGGAATATCATTACCACAGCTCACTAACGTAACAGGTTCACATCTGAGAGAAAATAACAATCACCAAAATAATAATAATATACCTTAAATTACAATATTGTCCATGTAAATATACATATTTTTGTTATAGTCTCGTTCAACATTCACACACAGAAAATTAGACCTCAACTCTTGTTTCTATGGTAGCTCAAGTCTATTCTTAACAATTTCTATTTTAGAAAATACTCTCACAACGTACAAGTGAATGAGAAAGAATGGGAACAAACTTGTCGGCTGTGTAAAGGTTAGTCAAGAGATAATGAAAGAAGCCGCAAACTAAGCATAGAAGAATTATTTTTTGTCAAAACGTGAAAGTTATTTTTCTCGCCTTCTGATTCAATATATTCCTTACAGCTACTTTTGACTTTTTTTCTTCTTTATTATCGCTTTTAGTCATAAAGACTGAAAGTTTCAGCTCTAGTCATAAAATTTTAGATAGAAATGATACATTAAGATTTATAAAGGAAAATTTTCATATTTTACACTCTAAAGTGTTTATAAAATACTAATTAACAATATTCCATTCTACTATTGTGGAGGAGATCAAAGCGTAATATTTAACCGGACAATCCCACTATGAAATTTTTACTGCTATTTATGTGAAAATTACAATAATCTCATTTTCGGTGTCAGTCTGTTACAGCAGGGCGCCCCTCTACAATAAATTCTTTCGCCCTCCATTTTTGTTGAATCGAAAACTAAAATCATACATTACAGAAAATCATACATCACAAAAAGAGACTACAGAACAGAAACTGTAAGATCTATTATAACGAGGAAAGGTAATACAACATAAAAATGATAATTACATAACATATTTCGACAACAAATTATTTTTAATTCATGTTCTCGCTCTAAGTTTTCTATAACTCGGAGACTTCGGCCTCCTCGGTTTCCGTGATCCTCTGAGTTCTCCATTAGTAAATTATGCTTCCTGTCTAGTTGTCTCTGACACGACTTCAAAAGGACGCGAAACGTTTGTGAAAACCAATGAAGGGCTTAAATAATCTCCTCGCAAAAGATAAAAATATATTGTAATTTTTTAAAATCAGGAGATTTTAAAAATATTTAGGAACTTGTACCTCCACGAAATTCTAACTTCTCACTTTTAACGCATCCTGTGAGGAATCTTCATTAAACATAGACCACATTATTGGACCATACACAGGCAATATTCCTTCGGTATCCATAGCAGAATGTATTGTTAGAAACGAAAACGCTGCCCATTTTGTAGGATTGTAGAAAGAGAATATCCTACCACCGTGATCAACAGGTGTATGTTCATATTTCCATATAGGAGGTTTGCCTTGCACGTTCAATCGCTTATATTGCGCATTAAGTGTGCTCTATGAAATGAAGAGTATCAGGAAATTTTAATTGTAATAAGTGTATGAAATCTTGAGTTCAGGTCACAATAAATACATTCTTCTTCAGATTGCCACTGTTTCAACTTTTATTAAGTCATCTTCGGGGCTCTCTTCAACCATCTTTGAACCTCCTCACAACCAACCATATCACTACAACTTTTTCCACATCATTCTGCTATAGTGAATATACCACCTCACTTGCTGATAAATATAATATAGCAAAATGTTGTAGGATACGTGGTTGTAGTGATGTGGTTGGTGATGAGGAGGTCCAATTATGGTTGCAGATAACCCTGAACATGACTTAATAAAAGGTGGCGATCAGAAGAAGAATTTGGGTCAGAATATTTATTGTGACCCAAACTACAGATATATACTTATCGATACACGTGATAAAGAATTTCGAATGATTTAATTTTATTGAAAAGTAAATTGATAAGGAAGCAACGAAGGCTTTTACCATTATTTAAGATTACATATCTCACTAACTTTCGAATTCCAGACTTCTTCAACATTGTTCCATGTATTCTATATTGTCATTAGACGGAAACAATTTTCTTTTTATTCATTTTCATCTCTCTTGGATAGCGCTCTTTCGTCACCTTCAATTCTGGAAGCACCCGTCCTCACCAGAGGAGGTGGACGCAATCTTCTATATCTGGACACACACCTGTCTTTTTTATGTGTCTCTGATGTCACATATATTTTCTAAATTCTTTCTGTTTCTCATCAATTTTCAACTCTCGTGTGATTTTCTCCTTGATTTATTAATGCCACTAAAGAATGTGTCCTCTCCTCATCATATAATCTGTAATTTCACGATATGAATTCTACAGTCGCATTCTCTCGTCCACCCATACACATTGCATCTGTTTTCTTATCAATTCGTGCTAAATAATCATCTGTATCCCTGTTTCCTGTCTATTTTCATTAACTGTCGTGTTGTTTAAACCATACTCTACTCTTCCGCTTGTATTCTACGTCTCTTATGAATGTATACGTCTGATCGAACACCTAATTTGCCAATCATTAAACAATGTCTGTGTTATTTTCTTGAAACAAGTTTTATCATAAAAATATCAATATCTCACCTGGTATTTCTAGCTATGTGACTACTTGGAAAATTATCACCTATTTCGCTTCTCCAGTTCTTTTTTTATTCTTTTTCTTTGTTTGTTTTTTAGTTACGAACTGCTCCTTCCAAGTCAGTGAAATGTGGAGTAGATAATAGCGGAACGATTATTTCACAGAGTTTGGGAAGTAAGATATTTTTTCTTTCAGTAGATGAATTTCTATTCCACACTCAGCAATTCCCTGCAGTTCTTGAGTAAATGAATGTGATCACTGTGTACTGTGAAAGTGATAAATAAGCCGCATAGAGTTCGTCTCCATATGTTTCCATTCAAATAATTTTTTCGCATGTTATCCTTTTAACTAAAAGTAAGTAAGTTCCAAGATTTATTTGGTAGAATTTCATTTAACTGAAATAATATCAGAATTATTACTTCTTTAAGCTGGCGAAAAACTTTCCTATAGTGTTCCGTATCTGAGAACTTTGGATGAATGGGGAGTATAGGTGGGTATCGGGAAGTCTCGATATGTTTCGAACAATACATTAAAGTATGATCTAGTATAAATATTCTTTTGTTGCGCACAAAGTTGGACTTGTTAGCATTCGAAACATCTTGCTGACTATTGAGAAATGGACTGGCACTGAATTTCGTTCACAGATCCAGTTCACTGAAATACTCGTAAATAAAAAACTCACCCACAAGGGATAAAATGCTCAACCAAACATTTTCTATATGTACTAGCGACTTATTTACTGTAACTTATGTATAGCTACTGTATTTTACAATTGATTCCTCACATCCTAATTGACTCGGAAAGCTATTCGAATTTTTCAAAAATTGAAAAAAATTAATTCGATCCATTTAGGAAAGAATTTGGAGGAAGAAGTTGTTTTACAAGATTGGCCTTTTTTGAATTTGAAACATCTCGCCAAATATTAATTGGACTAGAATTGAATTTTGTGAACAAATTCAGTTCTCTTAAATAAATCAGAAACTTAGCCCCAAGGGTTTAAATGTTTAACAAACATTTTCGATATGTACGAGCAATTTGCGACTTTTGGGATCGATTCCTTACGTCCTAACTGATATTTCCTCAGTATTTTTCCAAAATAAAAAAATCATTCCGTTGGAATATTTTGGAAAATTTCAGGGTAGAGAAATTTATTTACAAAGTCGGTCTTTTACGAATGAAATACGTCTCATCCGCAATTAAGAAATTGTTTAATATTGGATTTCAAAAGAATATTCAGTTCATTGAAATAAATAGAAATGTCACTGAACAAATATAATACTGAACAATTTTTTTTTTGTTGTTGTTGATACAAGCGAACAAGCGATTTGCGGTTTTGTAATAGAATCCTTACGTCCAAATTGATACGTCAAACTTTTCAAAAGTATCCAAAATAAAAAATGAAAACCCTTCCAAGAAAATTTCTTTTCAAGAAATTGCTTTATAAATTCCTCCTTTATGGATTAGAAGCTTCTCTTTGGCCATTGGGACCGTCACCGCATTTTGATTTCGAAATAGAATCAGAATATTTCTGTATCATTATACGTGTAATAACCCATATATCAAGACTCTATCTTATACTGTTTTACCATTTTTCTCAGCCGCATGCAACCTACCACAAAAGGTAAGCATTCATTTTGGAAATAAGTCGTTTTTAATTGACTCGGAACATTGAGTATTTTATCAATTGATTAATACAACGAATTAAATGTGGTGAGCTATGCAATTCTCTTTATCAAATGTATGAATGCAATGATCTCCAATGGGAAAATAAGGTACCTACTAGATGGTTAAGTTCTATAATATATAAACTGGAATGTACAGAAACAATTTGTTAGACCGAAGTCCTGAATGGGTGAAGGGAGGTATGGGGGTCGTTGCCCCTCAGCGAGCAAAGCGAGTATATTATATTATCATAATTTTGAAGAACCTCATTTACACAAGCATTAGTGAAATCAAGTATTTTTAATAAAAAATTATAACATAAGAAGAATGTTACAAGGCGAGTTTATGATTTCGCTTACGTAGTACTCCAAAAAACTTATTAAAAAATTAATTTTTTCCATGGAATGCTTAGTTGATAGCACAAAAACTAAAATTGTCTTTTTCTGGCTTTCATTTCGCCAGAGACGTAGTTATTTCATTTATGTTCAAATTTCGGACCAAGAAATGTTTGATAGAAGTGCTAACTGTGCACTCCCCTTCTGCTTCCATGTAATTTTTTAAATATATATTCATGAATTTTTACCTTTTAAAAATATTATATTGAGAACAATACTTTATTGAGTCTAGAAAGAGTGTGGGTGATGGTTGTCCAGGTTTCAGATTGGCTGCGTCACTACTCCGTCAGAAGGGAGCGAAATTTTAAAATTCAAAGAGACATTGCAATTGAATTCTTGTGGATTAAAGTATATCACAATAATTTTGTGTCAAAGTATTTTTTTATTCTTTACTTTTCAAGCTTAATTTACTGATTTTTTCGACTATATTCACCTCTGCAGAGTTGTTTCCTCGGTGCTTGCATAAAGTACAAGTAAAACCCCTAAAATTACATCAGTTGTAAAAGATGTATTGACATCATGAAAACATCAGTTGTAAAAGATATATATTGATAACAAACGGTGGCATTTTAAAAGTTATTCAATTAGTATAGTAAACTTGATATTATATTATTAACATATTATGAGCAGCGACACAAAATAAATGCCTACTAGAAAAGGATGTTTCTATTCGAGACAACATGCAAAAATTACTTATACCCTAAAGATACAGCTCGTCGACTCATTTGGATTCAACCGTTCGGAATCGAAGAGTCAGAACAAAATACTAAATTGTACTTGTGCGAGTGATTTATCTAAATCATTCTGTTTTCTGTTGTATACTACTTATCCTGTATTGACAGTCTCTGAAATTACAGTAAAACATGAAATCATTATCTAAACGAAATCCACCTGTTTATTTTAAGCAACCGTGAATAGCGTGCCACTTTGACGGAAACATGGAGGTTGTTTGCAGTGGGGATGCATCGGCCCAAGGAGACTATACTCTAACTATACAAGGAGAGTATAGTCTCCTTGCATCGGTCACATTCTTTCTGAACTCACTCTGCTTCAAACCAGAGTGCGTCTAGAGAGTGTGTGGCCGATCTATCCCCACCACCGAGATCCGCCATGTTTCCGTAAAATAGCGCGTAGTGTAAATACACTAGTATAAGTATAAAATGTTTGTTTCGCGTGATGCACCACGAGGTAGCGTGCCAGTCAAATACTTGCCTGACCCTCCAGAGGTAACACACGGCGGGTGCAGCGACGGCGGTCGCGACTGCTTGTAAAACTAAAACACTTGTGAAATCTAAACTATTTGTGCAAATTTTATGATTTAAAGATGATGATAATAATAATAGTAATAATAAATTTTATTGTAAAAAAGCAGTACAAACTGCGTATGACCACGTGGAGGACAATAAACTAATTTACTCTCCGGAAGCAAGCAAGGGACCATCCCATCAATTCCGATCAAGGGCCCTAAGGCAGAGGCGGATTCAAAAATTTCAGCAAAAGTTCCTAGATAAGATAAAAAGTTGGCTGCGAGTTATAATACTAATAGAATGTCAATATGTTCGTAATTTAATGCAAAAAATTTACATGTACAAATTATTATCGAACTATAGATTATTCTGAGTATAGAGTTTAAAAATCATAAGAATTGAAATAACACTAAATTCACGATTTATTGTTACAATAAACACGCCCCTAGACAAAGCCTAGAGAACCTGTATGATAAATCCGCCTCTACCAGAAGGAAAAACGGAGAAAAACCCGGGTCAGGATGGGGTTTTCATAGTTTTCATCTTTCTTAAATGCACAAAATACAGAATGTGTTTATTTAAATTAGGATTATTTTTACCTATTTGAATTACTCTCTGAAGTTGAATATTTTAACACTTCTATTTTTCACACATTTTTCAATAATTTTGGTTAACGCTTGTAAATAGACATATACTGTCGCGAACGTTTTTGTAGAACTCTTTGAGGCGAACAATATTGCCATTCATCTCTAACCGTTTAGGCAGCATTTGCAATAATCTCTCTCCAAAGATAGATTTTCCCACCGACTTGATTATATTATTGTTATTGCCTATTATTTGTGATACGTAAGATAACAAAATATATACGCAAACCTTGCCACAGAACATATCAATGAATTAAAAAAACAATCTAGAAAATCGGGATAGTGGTTCTCGAGTTGTAGGGTGTGCTGGCCGACAGACATTAAAGTGACAAGAATTGAATGAATTCAATTGCAATGTATCTTGGAATTTTAAATTCGCTCCCCATTGACAGAAAAATGGCACTGCCAATCAGAAACCTGACCCGCATCGGCCACACTCTCTCTAGACGCTCTCAGCTACAAATTAGATTACCTACTTCAAACGAGGCATGTGTGCCATCTGTTGGCAAACTATGGTACTTAAAGAAACAGCGCTCTAAAGCCCGGGGAATTTAAAAACATGAATTCAGAGAAAATACATTTAAGTTTTTTATTATGGTACAGTAATATTGATACACCCCAACTTCTCTATACACATTACCCATCGATGTATAAGAGAAATAATCAATACATTTCTGTTATGCGAACCAAAAGTCCCTCGTTCATGTCATTGTTTTAGAGATCAATATAGCGAAAATATATTTTTAATTAATCCAGCACATTTTGTGCAATGTAACTTAATATCATTCAACGCTTGTGACGATTCATCTAGGTTTTATACCCACACACAGATGTGCTACATTAATTAAAAATATAATTTCTCCATGTGTGACGATTTGTTGGAAGATTTAGGCAACAGTCGTTACTCGCTTATTATTGACGAATGTACTGCCCCCGACACAACGAATTGATATGTATAATGATCCCCTATTTTAGCTAACAAAGAAACGAGTGGTTACACAACTCTACAGACTTGAAGATTCAATGCTGTAATGCTGACAGATTGTTGATTGCTTTTTTTTAAACAAAAAGAACTTCGCGATGACAGTCTTAACATTAAAATTTAGTTGAGATAGAGGTATATGGAGCGAATGTCATGGTTGGTCGGCATTATTCTTTTGCAAGTATTTTGAAACAAGACAACTCCGAACTCATTGTCAGGAAATGCATTTGCCACTCTCCTCATTTGGCAGCTGAATATGCATGTAAAAGTTTACTTTAAAAATTAGATTTTATTGTCAAAGAAACGTATAGTTGGTTTTCGGGTAGTAATAATCAGAAAATAGACTTTGACTGAAAATACACTTTTAAAATTCGATAAACTTTCTCGGACTCGGTGGGAGAGAAGCGCAATTACAAAAATTATTGAGCAGTGAGATTTATTAAAACTTCATTTCCAGGTAGCGAGAGACAATGAGAGATGTCTTGCCGCTGATCAGCTCTATCAAATGTACGAAATAAAAAACCAATTTTGTTCACATAGTGTTTTTAAAACATTTAGTGAAATCCATTACAGAAGTGAACTAAGCTTTTCAGACTAATCCTTTGAAACTTTGAGAAGATTTACATTCACTTTCGTATTATTATTTACAATGTCTTATTCCACCTTCCTAGTTACAGCTCGTGATAAAAAGAGTTGGCACATTTCAACTTTAAGAATTTTGTCATGGTGTAGAATGTATATATTTTGAATATTCCTTTGCGGAAGTTACCAAAGGATTTAATCCACAAGATCTTTTGTGTATCAAGAGTAGTTTGTGGAAGTTTTATCATTTGGTTTGATCTGGTGTTAACGGGGAGGGGAGGGGGTCGTGACGCAAGCTGCGTCATTGAAAATTTGTGACATGATAAATAACTTCAAATTAATATTTTAATATGATAAATTACTTCAATTCATTTTTGAAACTCATGAATAAATCGTAAAAAGTTGTCTCATGCAGAGATCTATCGAGACCGCTGAATAAGCCGACGCGAGCGTGGGATAGAATTGATACAAGACAATAACAAAATAGTTGACCCCATTGAAGTTGCTAATACACTCAACCAACTACAAAATAAACAAAACACAACCACACTACAAGCTCTACCACTACCAAATGATATTCATGTAACATCAACAATATATATCAGGGAAACGAATGAGGAAGAAGTCCTTCAGATAATTAGTAAAATGAAAAATAAAACATCCTCCGGAATTGATGAAATACCAGACACAGTCATTAAAAAAATAGCAATGTACATAATCAAACCACTTACTCACTTGTATAACAACTCCTTAACCCAAGGTATCTTCCCACAAATTTTTAAAACTGCTATCATAAAACCTCTTCACAAAAAAGGAGACAAACATAATGTAACAAACTATAGGCCAATATCACTTCTCACAGGTTTCTCTAAAATACTAGAAAAACTATTTAATAACAGATTAAAAAGCTTCTTAACATGTAACAAAATTATTACAGACTCCCAACATGGATTTAGAGAAAAAAGATCTACTGAAACTGCTCTATTTGCTTTCCTCAATGAAATTTTAATTCCACTTGAGCAGAAAGAAATCCCTATTGGACAATTCTTAGATCTCACAAAAGCTTTTGATATAATTAATCATGAAATTCTCCTCAGTAAACTAGAAAATTATGGAATTCAGGGAATAGGATACAACTGGCTAAAGTAATATTTATCTGAAAGACAGCAAATAGTACAAGTATCCTACCAGCATGAAAATCAAATAAAACATCACAGATCTCAGCCCATGCATGTCACTCACGGAATTCCTCAGGGCTTCACCCTGGGACCCATACTATTTCTCCTATATATTAATGACATCCCATCCATCATCAAAAACCACAAAATTGTACTTTTTGGATGACACAAACATCTTATTCTGTGCCAAAACTGCTGAAGACTTACTTAACACTATCAAATCCACTATCGCCACCCTAATCCAATGATTCCAACAAAATAAACTCATAATAAAAACTGACAAAACTTGCATAGTTTCCTTCCATAATCCTCATTCATCTAAACAGCACACACCTAACATCGAATTCAATGGTAAACACCTCAACTTCAAACAAACAACACAGTTTCTGGGACTTACTATACAAGATAACATGAAATGGAACTGTCACCTAGAAACACTGAATATGAAACTCAGCACAATAAACTATGCCATCAGAGTTCTAACAGCAAATTGCACAACAGATACCCTTCGAACAGTATATTATGCAAATGTCCATTCCATTTTAAAATATGGTATAATATTTTGGGGACAAGCACCAGAAACAAAACAAACTTTTTGTTTACAGAAGAGAATAAAACGAACAATTACCAACACTAATAAACTTTCTACATGTAAACCATTATTTGAAAAGTTGAAAATACTTCCACTGCCATGCATGTACATTTTTGAAACTTTGTACTTTGTAAAAAAGGATCTACTAGACAAAGAACCACTCTATAGATTTAATTCCACAGTTCATGTTCACAACACTAGACAGGCCAGAAATATCCATCTACCACAGATAACATCCACTCTTAGCCAAAAAAGCACTTATAATGCAGGTATACAGCTATATAATGCGTTACCACTAAACCTAAAAAACATCAATACACTGAACCCATTCAAAACAAAACTCAAACAATTCTTACTACAGAAACTCTACTACAGTGTACAAGAATTCCTCAATGACAATAACTAATGTATGAAATACAATCTGTTGCAGGTAATCATTAGAACAAAGGTGCAGAAGGGGACCCATGATGCGGGAAAAGATCTAACAACATTAAATTACACTGTTTTAGCATAAATATAGACCTTCACATAAATTAATAAAATAAAAGTAAAATAATAGAATTCCTACCATAGATATATAACCCTAGCCTAAATAAATATTAATATTCTGTAATAATAGAAAATAAGTGTATTTTATGTTAACTTCTACTTAGCCTAAGTTAAATGAATATGTATCAAAATTATTATAATGTTGTTATTCTTATATTAAAATATTATTGTTATTGTTGTTAGTACTATGACTTGCCATACATCATTGTAATGATCTATGTGGTTCAATAAATTATTATTATTATTATTATTATTATTATTATTATTATTATTATTATTATAAATAGTAATTCTGAAAGTGAATTAAGTGGCGATTTTATTGCGGAAATGTCTTGGGGACATTGATAGAAAAGGTTTCTCATTTTTAGTTTCATCAAAAATTGCTCGTGTCATACTTTTATTGAAACAAAAAGAAATCGGAAAAGTAGTTTTTTCCTATATTTTAGAAAGAAATATCGGTCGTAGAGAAAAGTGAAGGATAGAAGATTTGTGCCCAATGAAAATACCTAAAATTTGAGACATTTTCAATTGAAACCTGTAAACAATTAAGAAAGTTATTGCAAAATAATTGAAAATCAGCCATTTTTTGTTATAATTATTTTGCAAATAATTATTAGAAATAGGTTAAACATGAGATTTGGGATGCTTGAAAAGTTTGCAAAAGGTAAGTGCTGTAGGTGTAATAGTTTTTGGAAAATCCTATTATTTATACCGTCAGATGTGAAAACTGCCATCTTTGCACAGCTGTACAGCTGCCAATTGTTAATAAAAAAAGTTTTGGCCAATAACATTTTAAAGATAAAGAGCTCAACTAACAATTGGTGTAAATTAATAACGATTTTTTAAAAAATGGCCATGAAATTCTATATTTTATAAAAAGTAAATTTTTGATCCTATTTATCTTATATACAAATAGAATATATTTGTTATTTTTAAAGAAGCATTGAATAGCTGATTTAAAAACACAAATTTTTGTGGCAAATAGAACTCTCTACGACTAATAGAAGCCAAGTTAGCCAATTTTTAAACAAAAAACACGGCACTGTTATTAATAAATATTAAGGATTGAAATTTTTAATGAAGGTTAAAACTTCATTAAAGAAGGTTACCTAGAGGATGACAGCCAAAAATGATGATATTTGGCATTCTGAACGAAAATGAAGAAGGGTTCTAATGACCTAAATGATGAATGGTTGTGAACCCTAAAAACCTGTTTAAAAAAAGCAAAATAGGAAACAATGAAATTGTCCAAATTATCTTAAAAAAAATCATTGTTAACGCTTTTTTTTATAAACTTCCAATAAACAAACATTAGAAAATCTTTTGCTTTTATTAACTTGTATGATTTTGTTATTTCCTTTTTGGCTGTCAACCTCTAGGTCGTCTACAATGAAGTAGTAGACAAAAGGCAGAAGATGAAGTGATGAAAAAGGTACTGAACCTATCATTGCCAAAATCCTTAAAAGAGGAAATATCAAGTTTTGTTGAAGCAGTAGGGTGGTAGATATTAACATGGATAGATTTTCATGATAATCACTGTAACTTTGTCATGAAGTTACCAAATGAGTTTTTCTGGACACCACAAGGTACTATAGATAAAGAAAAATGGCACAAATATTAGTGCAAAACAAAAACTTAGACATTGTCGGATGCTGTAGTTTAGAATGTGATTGTTTAGAAGATCACATCTTTATTCTGTGGAACCAACTACGTGATAAGAGACTCTATGGGAAAAATCTTAGGAAAATAAGAATTCATGAATCACCTTTAGTGTCATTCTGGTCTGACGATATAAAGCAGAGGTCCCCAAACTTTTTTATAACATGGACCACCAGCTGTTTCAATTCATTGTTTTTCGGTTTTGTGTAGGAACCCCCCACCCCCACCCTAACATCTAATATTTAATTTTTGCAAATTCATCAACATCAAATGTTTTTGGACAGATGGTATAGTGCTACTCACTTTGAAAGATTTAAATTTCTAACTGAAGTGTGAAAAACATGAAAAACTCATGTTACTTTTTATACATATATTAATTGAATTCAAATTAAAACCAACCAAATTAAAATTTAATATATATATTACATAAAATAACTAAGCAAAAATAAATATTTTTAGTGGGAGGGATGAACCTGATGATTTAATAACAAATTTTCAACATTTTGCATCAATGTAATTAAATCTCTAATATCCTGTCACCGATGCCCTGTCTGTTTTTTATATATTTTTTAATTTTTTTTATTAGTAGGGGATAGGCAACCACACTGATACCCCTTTCCACCAGGTATAAAAATGGAAAAGCAATTAGAAACTTTCTCGCAATTTTCTGTAATACGGGATAAGTATTAGATATGACATACACATGATATACATGTATGTGCATTCATGGAAAGCCAAAATTAAGGTCACGACCAGCTTAAATGAGATCCACTCTCATGAACCCCCATTTACATCTCATGGACCCCCAATTTTGTTTTTCGCTGACATGGACCCCTTTCAGGTTTTAGTCAACCCTGAGGGTCGATATATACTACTTTGGGTATCAGTGATATAGAGGGAGAAATAGTTCAGCTTGGTGATATAATGAGAAGATATTGTCACCCCTTAGGAATATCCATTCAGCATTTAAGCAATCAATGCCAATGAAGCAGCAGCTAGGTATTTCTTAAAAAAGTTAAATGATGATGAAGAAAAGAAGAAGGTCTTGGTAAAACTGCAGGATATGTAGCAAATAGATATTGTGAATGTGAACTTACAAATTTTCCCTGGGAACATTATGCTGATGCTTTATGTTTTTTACTCTCACAAATGGACAAAGAGCAAGAAACCAAAGTATTTAAAAACTATCCTCATGAAATGTTAAAATGTTTTTTAGATTGGCTATGGCAAAATCTCTTTATGGAAATGACAAATCATATGTTGAACTTTCTTTCTGATGAGGAATATAATGTTTTGTTAAGAAGAATAGTTGATAAGCTAATTGATGGCTATAAGGATTATAATTACCAAAAACCTTTTGGGGAATTTTGGCAGAAAACACCTAATCCTCATAAAAGATATCTTATAGTTAAATGTTCCAGTGGGTCTCTGTTATCAAAATTATATAAGATTGAAGATGAAGAGAATGCCAAGCCAATTTTAAAGGATGCAACTCTTGCGAAAAACAAAAATGTTATTTTTTGTTGTGAAGGTAAAGATACCTGTGAAAGTTTAATTTATGATGATAAATGGGATATGCTGAAATTCTTTATTTAGAATTTACATCATTTATAAAGTACTGGTTAAGTTGAAATACAAAAGAAGGTTAAGAAAAATTCAAAAAGCATATCATATGCCGTCATTCAGTGGAAAAACTAGAGAAAGAAAGAGATATGTTGAGTAAATTCATTTATTTACTAGACAACCTTATTTACAAAGATGATAAAAAGAGAAGTATGGAAGTAAGTGAAAACAGTCCAGCTATAAGGCTTCATAGTGCAGAATTTAAAGAAGGAGCACATAGTATGAAAATATAGGTGAAAGAAATGCCAAAAGCATCAGTAAAAACAAAACAAATTGAACACAGTGACATATCCAAAGAGGGGTGATGGATTGATCACTCCCCCCCTCCCCTATACAAAGAAAAAAGTAGCATGTTCAACTCATTAAATGTTTTTTCATTTGACTTACATCTTGTATGCTGTTCCTACTTCACATCAATGTATTTCAAAAGAAGCAAATACAAGTACAAGACATAAGACAAAATAAATATATCTGCTGCCATAAATACACATTTGTTGTTAGACATGATGTTGCTGCTACTAGATGAAGGTGCTAGATGTGAGATTGGCATGAGAAATGGATGAGGACCTCTCCCATTATTGCACCAACAAAACTATCAGCTGGCCCAGACACTGCATAGTTGCCTAGTAGCAAAACGATAATAAAAATTTCAATGCGATATTAAAATATTTGAAAAAGTAATAAAAGCAGGTTCCACTCATGAATAGTACAAAAAATAACACTTTTGGATAGTTGGACAAGAGCTTTCCTACAGACATTAAGATATTTTACTACTATCCACCATGAAAAATATAATTCAATACTGTTTACAACAATGGTGAATTTGGTCCAATAATTTTTTGGTTGATAAAAATAAATTATAATATACTTTAAATTTTTCTCCACACAATGTTAAATTTGGCTTTAAATCAAAGTGAATGTTCTCCTATAAATTTGAACTCATGTTATAGGAGTACTTGACTGATTTGGTTCATTTAATATAAATATGACTGGAACATGTTTAGTAATATTAGGAGAGCATGTAAAAAACTAAAACTTTCTCTTGTTTAAAATTTAATTTCTTTTGTTAATTTGTTTAGTTTATTTTGTAATACTAAAATTTTAATTGTAAATATATTCTCAAAAGTACAGGAAACAATGTAAACAAATATATTTTATTTCCACTATTAAGACAACTGGTGATTTCTCGGAAGATGAAACTATCAGGAGAGAGTGCAAAGTTGACAATGTTTCACCCCCCACCCTCTTCCCCTGATTGAACATAAACCTAAATTAATGGGGCTATAACTCACTGGATCAGTTAATCCAAATGAAGGTAATCCAGTTCTTGAAGTGGATAAAGAAAAGAGAATTGCCCGTGGATTTGCTGAAAAGTTTTGTTTATTTCTTAATGAAATTCCAAATATTGGTTCAACATCTACACCAGAATTTTTTATTCACAGCATATTAGGCTGGTTTTGACATTGTCTGAAAGTGGACTAGTGGAAAACTTAGTATCCATAAGGTACTATACATTAAACACACAAAAGAAGATGATAAAGGTTATAAGAGAGTAAAAGGTGAAACTTATGTTGTAAATGGAGAATTCCTTTATGAATCATAAAATTATTATTCAGACTTTGAAGAAATCATTAGTAATTTTATCATTTATTTTTATAAATGAATATAAAACCTATATTTAATAATTGCATGTATTTATACACTTAATTATGATATGAAGATGTAGGTTCCTAATGCACTTTCATCATGTTATCATCATGATTAGAGCTCTTGCTGAGTAGCAATGATTCCTTTGGGTTTTTCTACGTTTTACTTCACAATATTTAAATAAATATTTACGAAAATAAAAAAATCCAAGTCATTTTATATTTTACTCATGGGTGTGGTATACTTTAAGAGGTATTCATTTCTTATTACTTAAAAAAATGTTTAGTTAATATAATTGTAATATCACAAAAATGTTGACATAATATAATTGGAAAAATCCATTAGAGTGAATATTGTTATTTTTATTGAAGCATTCTTATTTGAATTACTATTAATATGTGGTAAAAATATAATTCATAAATGATGGGGGTTTAAAAGTATCGGAGATAATGTTTTTTAATATCCCTATAAACCTTCTAGAATAATAAAGGAGAAAGCATTTGTTACTTGAAACCACAAATTGGTGATATTTAAAATCCCTTTACACTACTTATCAATAATTTTCAGTTTACAATCATTTGTTCTCAATTTTGTCTACTGGGCTTACAGGTAACTTATGTCCCACAATAAGTACGTTAATATTTGCATTGTGGAATACAAAAGAATGAAGATCTATTTATATTATACAAATTCATGAAACATTTGCTAGACAGACAAATAGAGATAGTTCCAAAAGTCTATAGCCTTCCCTGGCATTACTTTGCAGTTCTGTTGATCTCAGTTTTGAGCATACATTTGTTTTTATTATTAAAGCATGGAATATTATACAATACATGTCATGTTTTCCTTGTCATTATAGATTGCCTTGTAGAAGTATTCATAATATGGGATATTACCTAGGGACTTTTTAAAAACTTTGTTTGAAATCTCATCACACAAAACCTATGGAACAGGTTCAAGTGGTACCTCTATGTTTGTATTCCTTAGTGTTGGAAGTAGACATGTCTATTAAACCGGGATGGATTGAAGCTCCTAGGGACCAGATGAAACCTAATTCATATGTTTTTACATATATGAATTGTGGATATTTGGGGAGAACTCACAAAATTAGAACTTTATAACATTCATTAAATTTTTTAAAGATAAGTTTTGTTATAGAAGGATATCAGCACAGATATAGAGGACAAGAAGAGAATAAGAGCAACATCCCTGCACAGCTTTGGTGTTAATTTATTTTTATATTTAAATGATCCTGTCTACATAAATTAGAGTGAATGCATCCTTAATACTCGTCATATTGCATTTACAATTGCAGGAAGGCAGCTGAACTGCTGCTACTTATCAGGACAATTAACTATTCTGTACCATTTGTACAAAATAAGAGCTCTCACACTGCCAAATTTACTGGTACACCTCTGCACATAGTAATAAGAAATAAAAATACCAAACTCTAGTATTTCCTTTTTTATTATATGTCAAGTATAACTTATAACTCCTTAATCAATGTACCTTGAAATACATTTACTGAATGTTATTTATTTAATATGATCCAAATTAATGTCCAAAATCTATTGACAACTCAATTTAGATTCAAGAAAGGAGTTACGATTTAAATGTTATGTAATGTTCTAAAAATAATTTTTAATATATTTATTTTAGATCATTTAATTTGCATTGCAATTAATTTTAAGTAGTGGCATTTATCTTGGGATTTTTGGAAACAAATTCATTTCACAGGAACTAAGAAGAAGAAAGTAGTAAATACCTCAGAAAAATATTATCCTTATCTTCTGTATCTGGAATAAATTTCTACCATATTATGGACTTAAAAGAAGTTAAAGAGGGATTTTTCAAATACAAAAATATTATTGTGATAGATTCTATCTTGCTTATGTATAAAAATAAGACTTAGTTTGTATATTTGTTTCCTAAGAATTTGAAAAACAAAAAGGTTATAGGCTTTTTCCACATGAAGCAGAACCATTAAAATATAGCCTAGATTAAAGTCTTAAAATGTAGCCTAGGTTAAAGTCTGATAAATTGTTTAACAAGTTTTTTATGAGATGTTAAAGAAAACTACTCTGTCTGTAACTTTAGATACTTGTTATTTTGTTTTAATATATTCAGCAAGAGTGGCCTCCCATACAGGTAAATTGTGTGAAAATATTTGGAGGAGTCTGTAAGTGATATTTATTTTACACCCAGCAATTGCCATTAAAAATTTGCAGGTTTTTCTAAAAGAAATATAATGAAATATTTAAGATTTTGATTGTATGGTAAGAGAAAAATTGTTTTTGTAATTCAACAATTATTACTCTCAATTGTACAAATAAATTATTTTTAATACATATTTGATCATATTTAATATCTCTTATTAAGAATATTAAATATATATTTTATATTTTCTACAAAAAACATATAGAAATTATCAGGTATATCTCATCACTAATCTCCAGTAGATTGTTACAAATATTCAACTTACATATGTGAGAAAGTACAAACCTGAATGTTCTTATGATGCATGCGTATATTGATTCAAAGTTGTGTTGAACTTATTAAATTTTTTGCAAAGTTCATCTATTTGTGGGTCATGCGGTTGTAGCCAATGGTGTGCTATCCTCTAACTCTGATCTACCGAACTGAGGCCCATCAGCACTGTGCGGTACAGGCTGTCTTCATGCTATGACGCAATCACATGGTGGGGGAAATAATGTGGGAATGAATTATCTATAGTTTTTTTTTTTTAATTATATTTAATATTGTGTCATATTTTGAAGTGAATATGTTTGACTCTACTTGTGTATTCATAACTTTGTTAATTTTAATGTTAATTGATTCTGCTATGATTCTTTTTTGTTTATTATGTTCATAATCCACAATTGTTTTATTTTCAAAGTCCATCTTGTGGCCAGTTTTTCCTATATGTATATTTATACCACCCTCTTTATTTTTATTTATATTACTTTTGTGTTCACGTATTCGAGTCATTAGTTTGCGTTTAGACTGTCCAATATAATTGACGTCACAGTTTTTACATGGAATTTTAAATACTTAATTGGTCATTTCATTTTTATCTGTTTTGTCTATGTGTGCTTTAGCAAAGGGGTGTTTATTATTAATTGTGTGGATTGTCTTAATGTTGTATTCATTGCAGGTTTTTCTGATATTTTTAGTTAGTCCTGGAATGAAGGGTACAGCAATCATATTATTCATCTTATTTTTGTTTTGGGACACAGAATTTGTGTGTTTAATCTTCTGAAAAAATTGTTTTACTGTTTTGTCTCTGAATTTTTTGGGTAATCATTATTGTGAAGAATATCTCTTATTATGCTGATGTTTTCATTACGGAATATATAACATTGAGCATCCTATGTAGGAAGTTGTGTATGATAGCTACTTTCATGGTCTTAGGATGTGCGGAATTGTAGTTTAGTCATAGAATCTGTGTTTTTTCTGTGCCAATTACATAGAAGTTTGTCTTCTTGTCTATGTATTTTGATATCTAAAAAAATCTATGTGGTTATTTTGTTCCATTTCAAGGGTAAATTCAATATTGGATCATAAGAGTTGAACATTTTATGGGTCATTATAATCTGTTTTTCATTTGTGATAGTGATAGTATCATCTATGTATCTCCTATATAATTTCACCTGTAATTTAGACAATATAGACCTTTCCAATCTTCTCATTGCTAATTCACAAAATAATCCACTCAGAACCCCACCTATCGGAGCTCCGTGGGTTGGTTTGTAGATAGTATTGTTAAATATAAATTCAGTGGAATTTAAAATTAATTCTACTCCTTTTAATAGTGTGTTCACCAGTAGTATGACATATATGTTATAGACTGATATGTAATATTCTAGTACATCTATTATATGTCTATGTGGGATTGATGGGTACATATTATGAACATCAGATCGCAAAATGGTTCTTTTTGCTGATGACACTAATTTACTATGTAAACACGCCAATGCTCAAAAGGTTTTGTCTAAGCTTTCGACTTGGTTCCATGCAAATCGTCTCATTGTAAACACTGACAAAACAGTGTCTATGTCATTTCACAATAGTAATACAAAATCTTTATCCCATGTTTCT